>JANBPT010000554.1:0-31028 GCA_027575765.1 Tieghemiomyces parasiticus
AACTCCTTGACCTGGCCGCTAGGGGCCACGTCGAGACTGTTGCCGCCTACATGAAGGGTGGGTGGGCGGTAGAAGGACGGGGTGCGGGCGGTTAGCACAATTGTGGGTATATGGTGTGGGTACGGCCATCGGCGTTGGCGGTAGGACGTCCGATCGAGCTTGGGCCTGATTGAGCTCCCCGATAATGGCGACCAGGAACGGAGGAAGACGAGGCACCACTGCGATGAAGGTGAGACTCGGTACGCCGCAGCCCGACGTACAGCCTTAAGGGGTGGCCCGTAGTATTCAGGGCCCCGTCCCCCGCAGGCAGTAGCCGTGCTGCGCACAGTTGCCGGTCCGTTATAGGCCGAGGGGCTCTGCAGAATATCGGACCCGGTGCTCCAGCGGGCAACAGGGGAGAGGGAGGGGGGTTTCTTACCCCGCCGTCCCCCCACAGCCCCTCGTAGCTGCCAAGCGGTCAGAGACACAGGTTGCGAGGTTTCAGCGAAAGGCCTGGCTAACACTTACCCACAAACGAATTGTCCTTCGACGTGGTCATGGTGCGCCAATGGTAAAGGGTTCAAATACGCAAATGGAAAGGAGAGGCGGACGTGAAGGGGAGCGGCGTGGCTGGTGGCAGTGAAGGCCACTGGGTGTTGATACTGGCTGGGATGAGCGCAAGGTAGAGAGCGACGGGGATGAGCGAGCAGTGCAAATGGAGGTTTAGCCCACGGTCGGAAGGGACTGATGCAGGATAGGCAGGTGCGGACACGTACTACTGATCGCAATGTGCGCGACAGGCGGCCTATCTGATACACGAAACGAATGTGAACCAGGAAAGGGACAAATAGGCAGCTCCAATGGGAGAATACTCGATACGCAGCGTAAGGAGGGTTAAGGGAAGCGACGAAGGAGAGGGATACACAGGAGGAGCGGACTCGTCGGCAGGCAGTGGCGCCACATTTAAGGCTGGCCCGCAGTTACAACTTACCGAATAGACAATTAAGGAAGACGCAGGGAAAGCGCAGCCAAGGCCCGAAACGTGTCAGGGCGAAAGCGGAGGAAGGCTGGACGGCGCCCTAGGACGATCGAACTAGAGGTAATGGGAGGAAGAGGGGTGCAACGAACCTGGGGTCTGGTTTCAGCTACGAAGGGGAGCAAGGTCAGGGCCGGATAAGCAAGGCGAGCGACGGAAGCTGGGCCGGCGCGGGGTACAAAGCTGGTGGCGACGGCGTTGGGCTAGGCGAGGTTGGCGGTACGAAGCCAGTGTGGCACGTAGGGATGACGGGATTATGCTGCAGCCGGGTCCGACTCTTCCTGATGGTGGACGAGTCGCGTACGATGCAAATTGATTAATTGGACTTATATAGGGAGTCAGGGATGTAGACGTCGGGGCCTAGTTCCAGGGTTAATAGGAAGGGGAGGCAACGTCTGATAATTAGCTAGCTGGGCCTCACTCACGAACATGTACAACGGCTGATCAGAAGGGCTGGCGAGTAGAAGGAGAGGGGGGCAAAGGGGGGCAGTGACAAATGATGAAAATCTGGCGTGGCCCCGGATGTGGTCGGGGGCTGATTCTTATAGATACTGGCTTAGCTAGACAGTTTTACTATGGGATGGCCAGATGCTAAAGGCATGGCGCTCGTTGGCAGGAACGAGGTGCGACCGTGGTCTTATCCTTTGGTTGGTCAGGCCATTTAATTCTCTCGGGCCGATTAGAGCGTGTGAGGGATCCCTAAGGTCTACGGCGAGAGATAAGGGAAATAGGCATAACCGCAAAAGTTGGCAAGTTATGAGAGATCCCTGCAACCAACTGCATATTAGGTGGTAGCGGGTGGGCTGATTGAACCCCTGGGTGGGATAGGTTAGATATTGTACTTCACACACCGATGCAAGGCAGTGGACCAGTAGGAAAGATCAGACCACTCGATTATAAGGCAAAAGAGAGCCCACTACGCCGGTGCCCGGCCAAAAGTGAAGTTGTCGGCCAATCAGCCCACATGGGGAAAGTGTAGTAGTTCTGAACGGCGTGGTTAGAAAACAGTTGAAACGGCTAACCAGGTAAGTGTAGTAGAGCATCTGGCGGGGTAGGGGTGCGTCATCAGAAGAATAAGGGGTGAAGATTGACAGGGCTGACTGGCTTGTAAACCAGTCTTACGCAAGGCCACGGTATACAATTCGGGTTTCCTCCGCCTTGTTTATAGCCAACCTATACACCTAGGCTGACAAGGATAAGTAAATGTACAAAAAAAATTACAAGACTGTTGTAGGGTGAACTACCCTAGAGGAAACGTAATGGCTAATTAGCCCAAAAGGCAGGAAAAAGACTAAGTAAAGTACGGAACGAATTCGAAATAGATGATTGAACAATATGGGGTGGGTCTTAACTATCGTTTATTATGGGTCGTGCTGACTGCCTTTTATAATGAAAGATGGCCCGCCTCTTTCATTAGGGCTGCCGTACAGGTCAGGCAGACCTTCAAACGACAGGGCGCATTTGGGGTTGGTACCAAGTCAAAGAGAGGTAAATACGCAACTAGGGGAAAAGGTAGCAAGGGGATATTCTAATAGGTGAGGAGGAGGAGGGGGCGTACTAGTGATAAAACGGCGGTGATAAAAGAGTTGCTAGTGTGGGGTCACAACTGATCGGATCAGTGGTTTGGTGTACCACAAAGACAGTTGCACGGCAATACACTTGAGACCTTCGAAAGGGGTCCCCCCCATTGGCATACCAAGTAAGTGCCTATTCCCCCCCCCACAGTATTACATAGTATCTATAGATGGTGCAATACATTTTGAGACATTCAAATCTAAATGATGTTTATTTATAATAACTGCCGCCACTTTGTACTACTCGGCGAGTCCTTTCTATTCAGCCACTAAAACAGGCTCTAAAGCCACTTGATTGAAGTTTTGTAAGCTCTGACTGCCAGGCGTCCACGACCACCTCTACTGTGCTGAACTTGTTACCCCTCAGCCGTCATTTGCTATCCCTGAACAGACAAAAATCGCAAGGGGCTAGCTCGGGACTGTAGGGAGGGGCCAAAAGAAGTTTGACTTCAGCATCAGATATGTATGCCTGGGTAGCTGCAGCAAAATGTCGTCGTGTAGTACTGTGGTAGAGCTGTGGGGGATGATGGTCCAAACTTTTGTGTGCCTTTGCCCAGGCCTGGAAAATGGACTCAAGCCCGCACATTATTTATTAGTTGGCAGAGACCATGTAATCAGGGAGTGTGATGCTCAGATGCAACAGACGGTGTCCGGTGGAAAAAAGCCAGCATCACATTGGGCATGGCACAACCCTGGAAGGTCTGGGGCAGGGTAGGGTCACCTTTAGGGCACCACCTACAGCAGTTAGGGCCAATAAGTAGTTTGTAATGATACACCCAGGTCTCATCATCTGTGACGATGGAGTCTAGCAGATAGTCACTGGCCCCATCCAACTCCCCCAGGATCGCAGAGGAAAAATGTACCGACTGGTGGTGGTGGCCATTGGTGAGGTCATGTGGGACCTAGGGATTGGAATAGCTGTCCAACCCCAGGTCCCTACGCAGGACTCTGCGCATGGTACTAGGGGAAGTGCGACAGGCATGGGCTAGCTGTTCAGTCGCCAGCCAAGGGTCTTCCTCCAACAGTTTAATGATTATGGCCCTATAATGTTTGCCAACATTATCTAATAGGTGGCAACACTGAGGCACATCTTCAAAGGAGCAGCGACCCGTACATAAGAGAGCTAGCCACTTGTTGATGGTGGCATGGCAAAGGACAGTCAAGCCTAGTGTTTTAGACAGCTCAGATAAAATGTAATCTGTCTTGTGGCCCTTGAAAAAAATAATACATGAGGACCAGTACATCGCGGTTAGTAATTTTTTGGGTGGAGGGGGTAGTGCTTCAGAAGTTGACATGATGAAGAGGCCGAAACGTAAGCTGTGAAGTGAGGAATGGCCCGATTCTCCAATGGTTTATACCACTCAATTCCTCACCTAAGTTACATCTTGGTTTCATCCGCAACTCCAATGCCTGAGACCTCAAGCTAAGCTTACTATATGTATTTAGATGTACCTATATAGGTTATACTGGTGTAGGGGTGTATTTTTTTATTAGGCTAGCCTCATCTGACTAGGGCCTGTAGACCAACCTTCACACCATTGCCACGTCCTGGGTCGGCTGTGTTGGCTGCTAGTCGCCTAATCCACTATCAAGTCAGATACCATGTACCACGCCCTCACCTGTGTCACCCATGCCTTGGGCACTGCCAATACCATGGTGGGACCAGGGGCTCTCCTGGCATGGTGTGACATTACTACATAACCTAATCCTTGCATCTGTCCTCCACCTTGGAGGACTTCGGTTCCTATGCCACCCCTGCTCACAATTCCTTCTTCAGGCACCAGACAATAATGGGACAATGTCGCCCCTTTAGGAGGTACGCCGCCTTTATTTCCCCTATAACAATCCAAGATATAGGCCTGGTTGGCCTTGCAGACCACTCGTTCTCCTGATCTTTACCCTGTTTTCGTTGGAGTCTTTCCCACCCTCACCTCTTAACCTATGTCTGCACGCTCCCTTGCTGCGCGTGGGCCCCTTTTAATTTTTCCTTTTTCCTTTTGGCCGTATCCGGCCTACCAATTCGCTGGTCCATCTGGTTTTGTGCGGAGTTTACTTAAATCAACTGGTATGCAGGTAATAAGTGCCACTGCTATCTAGTACCTTATCTGCCCTACTCGACAATGCGAGCCGACTCGCGCGTCTATGGCATCACCTCCAAAGAGCCCTACTGGGCTGACGTATCCTACCTCCCCATAAGCCCGCCCGGGTGGCCCTGGCGCAAGTTATATTCACGATTACGTGCCGGCTCCGCAACCGGCGCAAATACTGATACCGCTTACTGGGAAAAAGTAGGTCCTGAATACCCCACATTCCAAACCCCCCAAAAACTGCCTAGCCCTTACCACCTGTTTTGCAGGCCTGGCGATGGTACTAATTTATTTTATTTCCATTATTTTTATTTTATGCCTTAATCCGTCCCGCTTTCTATGGCCATCCTGACGGCCTACCGTCCCCCCTTTTACAAACAGCAATCGCTATAACGCGTGTCACATGTAAGACCCATAAAATAAACCTCACTCCTCCTCCTCCTCCCTACCCTGGCGACCCATGGATAACATTGGGAATGACTACGCCTCGCATTTCGCGCAGACCCGGTCCCGGCCGCAGAATTACATCACAGATGGCGACCCCGCGACCCGGTTCGTGGAGTACCCTAAGCTGCACGAGCTAGTGCGGCGGAAGGACGCGCTCGTGGCCCAACGCGCCACCCCGGCCATGACCCTCCGTACCGACCTGCGCCAGTTTCCCCTAGCCAGTCTAGGTCCTCGGTTCTTTGATGTGATCGTGATTGACCCACCATGGAAGGAGTACTACGATCGGGCCTGCGGAGTGGCAAAAGGAACTGAGGTAGGAGAGGATCCTGACGCACCTCCGCCGTCGACACCTGCCGGGGAACCCTATTGGACCTGGGAGGACATGGCCAAACTGGCCATCCCGGATGTCGCCGCCAGCCCATCCTTCGTATTTTTATGGGTTGGCGACGGTGAAGGCCTCGACCAGGGCCGCAAGCTGCTGCTGCAGTGGGGGTACCGCCGGTGCGAGGACATTGTCTGGGTCAAGACAAACAAGATCACCAAAGTAAGTGGAAAATACCTGTGCATGCAAATGGGAGAGGCCTGATCCCCAGTGACGCGCCTAGCCTGCGCCAGGTTAGTCACCTTGTCAGAGATAGATTGACGGCCTAGCCATCCATATGCTCTGGAACGCATCGCTCACAATGTTCCCTTCGCCCTTCTTTACCTCGCCCCTCCCCCCTAACTGCGCAGCGTGCCGCAACGCGTCCGCCAGGCTCGGTCCTCGAGCGGACCAAGGAACACTGCCTAATGGGCATCAAGGGCACGGCACGACGTAGCACAGACGCGCACTTCATCCACTGTAACGTGGACACGGACGTGATCGTGGCGGAGGAATTTGAACCGGGTTCGACCCGCAAGCCGGACGAGCTGTTCGACATCATCGAACACTTCTGCCTGGGTCGCCGCCGCCTCTACTTGTTTGGTGAGGACCACAACGTACGGCCCGGATGGGTCACCGCTGGGCTTGGCCTCACCACCTCGACCTACGATGCGGAGCAGTACCACAGCCTATTCTGCGGCCCGTCCAGCCACCTTCTGGGCCAGGACCGTGAGATCGATTCCCTTCGGCCCAAGTCGCCCGTGGGCCGCGATAGTCAAGGTGGGGGTGGTCGGGGTGGCGCCGGTAACGGACGGATGCTGAGCCAAGGTAGCCGGCCCGGGCAGAGTATTCCCACCGCACCCACTTACGGGGGCCACGCACGGCACCATTCAGCAACGAACCAGCCCCGCCCTTCGACACTCCTCTACCACTCACAGCCGCCGCCACCCTACCACTCGTACGCCGTGTACCGTAATGCGTGCCCACAGCACTATCATCATCTTTCCGCGCCGGTTCCTGGGTACGCCACGCCCACGCTACATGGCCCTCATCGGCCGTACGACCATCCCCACTTCCCCCCTACCCCGTCACCCTACGTCCTTCCCCCGCCTGGCGGTAGTTACCCTTACCTCAGTGCCGGGCCTGCCATCCCCTACCATTTGGAAGCCCCCTCGGCTGGCTTCCATCCAACTCCGCCCTCGTTGTCGGCTTTTGATATGAGCGCAGCCCCTGGCCAGCACCAGCATCCGGGCCGTCACCCATTATCCACGCCCGGAACCAGAGGACCTGGCCCTTTGGCCCCTGGTCCGGCCCGACACGCCGGGATGGGCGGTGGCGGGCCAGGGTTTGCCAGCAACGGTCCCTTATCAGCCGTGTCTCGGGGTAATGGCGCGCCCACGGGCTCGGTCAGCTCCCTTTCCCACAGCATGGGTCAGATGCACATGGGCAATGGGGGTACTCAGCACCATTACCACCCCTCTGCGCCGCCATATCCCTCGGCGGACTTTGCTCCGCATGCTTCAGTCGGTGGCGCTGGACCCGGCCCTGTGGCCCGGGCGGGTCGGCCTCTTACCGCCCACGGCGCCCATCATTACCGCCCTGCCCCGCCGGCCTTCCAGGCAGCTCCGCGTGGTTACCACCGGTAGCCATCTTTGCACCGTGGTTGCCGTTTTTCTTGTTCTCCTTGACCCAGAAAATTGACTCATCCCACCATGACTTTGATACGCTCCTTCTTTCCCCCGGCCATCCCTTCACGGCCCGCCTTATGCGCCGTTCGACCTGTACACTATACCCTACTACGCCGCCCTCTGTGTTTATAGTTTAGTGCATGCTAGCAAAAAAAGTCAACAAATGATGTGTCCTGGAGCCTACTCACCACGTCTCTACTAATGCTGCCTGAGACGGCGAGTCTAACCATGAACTTCCCACTGCCTGGAATGGGGCCTGGTCGCCCCAACCGCTTGGGTGGCGGTGGCGGAATAGCCAAATGGCCCTAAGGGACGCCCGCTAATGGTACCGGTTGGGCCAGAGGGTGAGGCACGCGAGCAGGAAACGTGCCATGCAGAGCCTGGTTGTAGCCTGTGCAGGTGCACCGGCAAGCATCTATCTTGACTCGGCCACCCGGCTCTCCATAATACGAGAGACTGGCAGGGCCTAAAAGGGGCCGGCGGGCGAGAGGAAATGCGTGCGGGCGATACCTTGCACCTTGACCAGGCGACCCTTGACTGCAGCTTTGACCAAGTGGTGACCTCCGTTTTCGTAAGTCATGGTGTACACCGCATAGACGGTCGCACAGTATTTACACAGACGTAGGTACATATACTAGCCATTGTCACTGCCGATTTGGCTCGGGACGCTAGGTCACTAACCAAAGATGGTAGGTAGATGCAGCACACTAGCAGCGGTCACTTGGCCGTCGCGAGCTGCGTTGGCTGATGGCAGGTCAACAGCGTTGATAAACCAGGCTGCATACAGCTTGGCCCCCAACCGATGGACGAATTGCGATGTTCGAGTGAGGTAATTGTTTACCGCCGTGGTTGACTAGTCCTCCGCCTGGGGGCCGAAATGGGGGAAGATTGGTGTGGTGGGCGGACCAGGCTTCCCTGCTGTGACCTTAGCGGGCCGCCAAGGATTTCCCTCCGGTACGCCCTCATCCCACAAGGTAATTCTTCTCACCATACTGAGCAGAAGTATCGGCTCCTCTGCTCGTCGACGTAGCTCGCTTTATAAGCGCTTGACCCAGCCCCTCCTGCGCCCCTTAAGGTTTTCCCCAGCCGCCAACGTCTGAACTTTATGTCATCCTTCTGCCCGCTCTCTTGACCTCATGACCACCCAGATATAACGCATAGATTCATTAATACTGAGCTCACCTGTCCGTTACTGCCGTCATTACCTTGGCGACGTATGCTCAATCACACGTTCAGACAACCTTGCGCCCCCCAAAATCTAGACTCCGTCACGCTCTTGCTCCTTACTTCGCCCCTAGTCATTTTGTGATATATGTATTTTTTTTCCCGCTGTGGCCAAGATACCAGTTCTGCGCCGTCTCCCCGAATACGTAACTGACGTTCCGGCCCCAAGCTTTATGCTAAACACCTTCCCTATTTTCCGACTTCAACTTGGGGTTCCTTTCAAGCCACCTGAACCTTGGAGGTGCCACTTATGACCTCCTGGAGTTGCCTCTACATATGAAACCTTATTTCCCAGCTAGGTACAGGCAATCGAGACACTTTTTTAGCGCATTGAGCACGGACTGGTCCAAATGCCCATCACCTTTTGACCACCACAGTGCCGCTTTATTTTCCCCTCCGCGGCTATATGATACGACCCGGTGGCGTTAGATTTATGAATTTGTCATCGGCCTGACTAACCACATAGCGAACCGACATCCGATTCAGACCTCCAAACCAGTGACCCTGGCCTCCACCTTTCTCACCAGCCTCAATATCACTCGGCTCGCTGGAAACTCTTCTAAATTTTGTTTCACCACCAGTCCCCGCGCTCCCCCTTCCAACCGTTTCCCTTGGAGGCCGCGGCTACGTCTTCTCGTTGACTTACTGGCCCAAACTACGGGCTCGCCCTCGCACCCTGCACCTCACCCAGGAGGTCGCCTTGTTTTACCTTAACTGATTCATTGTCTCTCCATATGGAGCCCCTACCGGACGAGCCCGGACCTCTCGAACCCGGCCACTGGGCCCTGGTGTTCCCGCTGTACTACCGCGTGCTGCTGCTGTGCTGCTTCGGCTTGTGGTGCTGGATTCTCAACCTACACGGCCTGAGGCTAGCTGGAATCCGGGTGCGCCAGGTGTTCACCGGGGGCCGGGTTCCCGACGGCATGGCCCCCACTCTCCCCTCCGCTGTCACGGACGACCGGGCACAGCATAACAAGGTCGTTCAGTCCGAGGGGCAGCTATACAATTTGGCCTTCATTCTAACCTTTATGACCCTGCTAAGTTGGTGGAGCGCCTCACTCATCAGTGACGACCAGGGAAACCTCAAACGGTTCCTGTTCCTAGCCACCCTAATCGTGTTCTTCGGCATCGTTACCCTCCCGTACAACGTCTTGGCCTACCCGGACCGCCGCCGGTTTTGGTATGCTCTGGGCCGCGTGCTCAACCCGTCCCTCACCGCCCCAGTGTTTTTCGCCGACGTGGTGCTCGCCGATATCCTGACCAGCTTCGCTCGCGTGTTTTCTGACTCGTATGGGTCAATGTGTGATCTCTCCACCATCTTATTTCCTGAATCGGCTACCGCTGCTGGTTTGGCCGTTACTCCAGCCTCACCCTTGACCCGCCTGCTTAGCGACCCCCACCACCGCCGTGCCCTCCCACCACGCAGTCCACACTTCGCGTACCGCGAGTGCGGTTACGACGCACTGGCCCCACTGATAATTTTGATCCCCTATGCACTCCGACTCCGTCAGTGTGTTAGTGAGGCTCTGGCGGCACGTAACCAGATAGCCCGGCGGCGCCACATCGCCAACGCCGTCAAGTACTTCTCGTCATTCCCGGTGGTGGTCCTCTCCGGCTACGACCGCTACCTCTCTTGGAACGGCCTAGATCACGATGGTGATGGTCGGCTGACTAGGCATGACTGGGCCCTCACCGTCTTATCCTATCTATGGCTTGTGGCGGCCGTCATAAATACACTCTACTCGGTCTATTGGGATGTGGCCATTGATTGGAACCTAGGGTACACCCCGCGGTGGTACCTGCAGTCGTGGCTGTTCGGTCCGGTCGTGCCTAACCTTTACCACGCTCGACTTGACCCGTCTGACGAAGATCTGGTGATTCGTAGCGGTATCCACATTCGGAACGGTCGGCCCGGGCGCCGGCGGAGCAGCAACGTGACCGGACGATCCAGTTACGGGTCATCCGGTTCCGACTGGTCACCCACCCGCGACGTACGCAAGATGAAACCGATCGTGCGGACGCGTACCATCACCGATACTGCCACCGTCCAGGTTGCCACGCCTCGCTCCCCTGACGACCGGTTCCCACCCAACGCTCTGGCCCGCACCCGCTCGACCCCGTTGGTCGTTACCACCGAGTTGGACAATTCGACCGTGGTCGGCCGCCAAGGCTCCGCGGGGCCTCACACCCCCGACGGCTCTGGTGCCGGGCGGAGGGACGATAGCGTGCCCATTGTTGTGGTACCCGACAACCCGTCCCCATCAACCACGTCGCCTTCCGTGTCCATGGCCAGGAACCACTCGGGTACGTCCCCAGCCTTGACCATCAAAGTGTACGGTGAGGCCCGGGACCAGCTCCCGGCGCTCAACCCGCACCGCCGGTCACCCACTCCCGTGCCGTCTCCTACCACGGCCACCTCCCCGCTACTGGGTCCCCCAGCCTCCGATATCGACCGGTTCGCCCTCCTCTCGCCGCGCCAGTCCCCCATACTCAGCGGCCAGGATCCTACTGATGGCCACCATACCGCAGAGTCTGACGGGACCCAGCCGCAGTGTGTCTCCAATGACCCCTACCACGACAGTGAACTTTCCCGCGGCGACACCAGCACAGCCCATAACCAGCTCCGCGGCCACGTCCTTGGTTTGCAACTACCCGCCGACAGTGACGCGGAGGACGATGACGAGCGTAACCAACCCTGTCACTACTTTTTACGGCCTGTCCTGCTCTTCGACAGCGGCCTGTATTATGCCGCTATCGTCCTCAACATTTTGTTGCGCACGACTTGGACACTCAAAATTTCGCCTCACTTGCCTATCGAAACTGTACCGCTGGGCGGCTTCACCTTGGAATGGCTCGAAGTCGTCCGTCGGTGGCTCTGGGTATACTTTCGAGTTGAGCGCGAATGGCTTGATACCCACACGCGTTTGGAGCACGACTCTTGAGCCCAACCAACAGGTTGGTTGCTGGTTATGAGGACTTGGTGACGACTCCAGTCCTAAAAGGCATTTCCCTTGTGTTATACGTTTGTCTATATAAATATATATGTGCATGCGTCAGTTCTAGATATTACTGTTGGGACAGCCATGAGCGATGACGTTTTATTCAGGTTAAAGTGGGTGAACAGAGCACTGATGAGGTAGATTTAGCAAGGACCTCATGGAGTAGTTGGCAGGACGAAAAGGTCGGAGAAGCTGGTAAGGATTTGCAACTAATAAAAATTTGATGGAATTGTGCAGAGAGGCTTTATTATGGGGGTTAATTAATCAAATGGCTCGGCTTGACCTACCTACTCTGGAACGCCGTGCTTTAACCACGTGTTAGGCCGCACAGGGGGACGGGGCAGGCAGCGGGGTTTACGTCAAGGTTCTGGGCAGAATACAACTGTGCCGCTGGTCGATAGCGAATCCAGCTCCTTAAACGCCGACCAAGATTCCGCATTCACTGCTTAGCTACCGAACGACCACTTTCCGCCGCACATTCAGCTACTCCGGAGACCGCTCCCACTTTGTTTATTGACCTACCGAGCGGAGTGGCAAGGGAAGGGCCCCTTGTGTATCTCGCCCGCCACCCTGGATTCTTACCGCCGTACCTTTTTTTCCCGCCTTGTTTTGATTCCTCTGGCCCGCGTTGCCGTTTACCCTACCACCTCCGCATAGTGCCCCGCCCTGTCTTTCCTTTGTACCTACTCTCTACCCAGCCGCCACTGCGACCGTCCTCACTGAATTTGCAAGGCCTCAGTACATCCACCCCACCTCCTCCTCACCCAGCCGTTACGACATTGAATTCCCCTGGACCCCACATATCGACCACTAACCATCCTAACATTTCATCAGAACCGCTCCACACTCTCTCAAATAAGTCGCCATGGACGACTACAACTCCCAGCGCCGCAAGCGCCTGGAGCGCGTGGAGGCCATGAAGCGACGGGTGTTCGAGCACGATTCACCCACACCTACCTCGGTTACCGTCGACCCGGTGCGCCATATAACCTCCCGGATTCCATCGACGAACTTTGATACGACCCCTAACGCCCGCCCCATATTAAAACCCCGCACTGAAAGTGACCCGCCGGCCCGGGACGCCCCCACGCGGGATCCCGTGGCTCGACTGGGTCGGCCCGGCTCGGGAGTACCAGCAACCCAGCCGGATAGACCTTACAACCTACGCCCTCGCGGCCGCTCGGTCGCCACCAACCCCGTGACCCGCCCAAACGCCGATGACGCTCCGGCCCGGCCCACAGGAGAGACTCGCCGGCCCTCGTCACCACCCCCACCAGCTACAACCAACGGCGCTCATCCCACCACAACGTATCACGAAGGTCCAAATGCATCGACACGGCAACCCAAAGTATTCCGCACGCGGGCCTTCCACCATGCCTTACAAGGCGGTCTTAACGGTACGGCCCATACCTCCAGCCCAGCGCCCCGCATGTTCCGTGGTGCTGCCCACGGCGCAGTCTTTGGCAAGATCCAGCCCCCGGTTGATCCCATGGCCCATCCCACCCGCCAGCCCGGCGACGTTGAAGGTGCGAGCCGTGCCGTAGGCCCCACCAGCGTTGCTAAACCCCCACGGCCGATGACCTATCATGGCGGTAGTAGTAACGCTAGATTCGGGGAACCCCATTCAATCACACCCGTCCGCCTGCCCCCGACGGTGGAGCCCGAATTTGAACCTGAGCAACCCACTTCGACCGCCATCCGACCGAATCAAAACCCCCAAAAGGCCCTCCTGCTCTCGACCCTGATGGAACAAGCCACACCGGACTCGACCCCACAACGCCTCGCCGATCCGCCCGCAACCGTCCACTGCCCAAGCAACCCCAACAACGCCGCGGCGCTGCAGCAGACCCCGGCCCCGCCCACAGCAGACACGCTCCGTACTGCCGCCCACGTTGTCACGTCAGCCACGCTCACCCGCCAGCACATTGAAGAGAAGCGCAAGAAACGCGAATTGCTGCTCCAGAAGCGGCTGCTGCGTGAGGGTAAGCTGGATACTCTGGGCCATGTCGCCGACAAGGTCGACATGTCTCCGTGTCCAGTGGAAACCCGTAAGCGAAACCGGTCCCCGGCGCCCTCCCCTTCCGGCCCGGCCCCGGCCCCGCGGTACCGGGTGGGCGTCCCCAGCGGCCTAACGCCAGCGCCAGCTGCTGACCTGGCAGTGGACCAACTGGCCCGCCGTGTCGGTGCTCATCTCCACCTCGGTGCCCCGCCCCACTCTTCATCTTCACTACGGCGGGTCGTGCCGCTGCCGACTCAACAGCAGCCGCAACCACAACCGCGACCGACCGCCGGTACCTTGGGTCCCGCCAGCTATCGTCCTGGTATCCCCAATGGAGAACGGGGTGGTGGGGTTGGAGTGGCCCGGCGTGACTCGGCCGCTGACCTCCGCGCGCCGGACGCGCCCAAGGGTTTTGGTCCGAACCCTGGTGACCACTCAGCCTTCCCTACCGACTCAGTCTACCTCCATCAACGCCGCCACCCTCAGGCCCAGCCCGACCTACCTTGCCCCGACTTTTTCGATGAAGGCATGTCCTTCCTCGACGAGCCCAGCAAGGACTTTTTCGAACGGTCTACGATGCTTGACCTTCTTGATCCACTACCCACGCGCATGAACCCGACCGATTACGACAAGCAAATCTACTACAACTACGTCAAACGTACCAACGCCCAGGTGGCCCGTAAACAGGCTCCCCGGCTTATTGACCCGCCCGACCTATCCATGGAGCTCCATGAGGGGACCTCAATTGACATGGACCAGTACGGGTACTTGGATTTTATTACCAATTTACCCCCAGGGGTACCAACCCCGCCCGAGGTGGAAGAGGCCAGCGGTGCTGGCCGTCCGAGTCCCACGGGCGCCGAGCAGGATCGTCCAGATTTGGCTTCCCCGTCCCGACCTTCGCCGACCTTGCGGTCGCCAGTCGCTTCCCCGCCGGCCCAGATAATTCCGGCGCATCTCACCGGCATGACCAACCACCAGCCCTCCGACCGGGCGGAGACGGAAACCGCCGCGGACCGCGCTCGGGACACCACCGCTAGCCATACCCTTACCGTTCGGCAACGGTCGGCCCTAAACCTTCTCTCCCGCGCCACGGCCCGATCCTCCACCTCGGCCGACCCGAAACCGTCCCCGTTTGGCAGTCTCGGCCGCAGTGGCCGGTTCGACATTTCCGAATCCCGGCGCCGGGAAATGGAATCTGTGAAGGCTCGTCTCTCGGGTCCCCTCACCCCCCTTACCAAGGTGTCCGGTACGTACCGCCTAACGTCCCAATCGACGACCTCGTCCTCGTTATCGGCCACCGTCGCGGCTGCCGCTACCGATGCGCCCCGTCGGTCCGCCTCACGGGCCCGCCTGCCTTTACCACCGTTCGAATGTCCCAATGGGCCAGCGAGTCAACTGGACGGCGATAAGGTGACTCGGCTCAAGGAGGAGAACGAGGCTCTATTGCAGCGCTGCCGCGAATATGAAAAGGCCATTGGGAATATGACCGGATCTGGTTCTAGGTCCTAGTCAATCGAGTGAACGCCGTCGGTTTCCCAAAGCCACCCCTCCCCCACCTTACCTTCTTCAATTGGATAACTCTGACCCTTGGGTTTCCCTGTCTATGTCTTTCCTACAGGTTTAGCGGGCCACACACACACACACACACACATGCCTCCACCTCCCTCTTCTTACCTACGCTGTACTTTCAAGGTCTCACCCTCTCTTTACCTCGCGTTTTCTAATACATTGCTGGTTTTCGCCACACTTGCTTCAACCCTTCGGCCCACAGGACCTCTCGCCCTGCATTGCCGTAATTTTGTCACCCTTACTATTGCCCCCCTCTCGAGTGTCAGCCTAGAGAAACCACTGATGCTCCTCTAGGAACGAAGGCAGACTAGATTGCAGGACCGCTGCTTCGACCAGCCACGCCGGATTGTCTACAAGGGAGTGATGGCGGCTCATATCTATCCTAAAATACGGAGGACTGGAGCTTGACAATTGATGACTCCTCATCTCCATCATACGATCATCATCACTCTCCAAACTCTCTGGGCCGTGGCCACTGGGAGGCGGACATCGGTACGACCTGTATAACCAAGGAATTTTCCCGCATCAATCCGGTGGCACGAATGAGGCCTACTCGGCTACCCAGCTGCCCCACCGGTGGCTTTAATTATATCGCAGTGACATTGAGGTCGCCTCCTTCCCCCCACCCACCCTCCCATCCTCACTATTCACCTTCACCGCACGTCTCAAGATAGCACTTCTTCTATAAAGGCACATACCGACCCCCCGCCAGTGCTAGCCTTCATAGCCTTGTTCAATATAGCTATCCGCGTTCCCTTTTTTTATTTTTACATAACCCTTTTATAAGCCCCACCCTGTCCGTTATGGGACAGCCATGCGATAAACGTTGCCTCTTTATCGGATGTGTCGTGCTGTTCGGCATCCTGGTTAACCACAGCACCACTGGACTCCATCAGCTACCTGGGTTAGTAACGGACCGCGTTTTGAATCCTCTCGGGCCCGAAGACCGCTAACAGATAGGCGAAACCAATAATGCGTGGCGTCAGAAAGTGAGAGACTACAAATGCAATATGGTCTCCAAGGTAAGTCGATTCAATTGACGCCATACTTTTTACTACACAGTCGCCGTTTTTTTGGGGGGATAGTAGAGGAAGGTGGGAGAGCGGTTCGTCTTACCGGATATATCCCGCACCTTCATCTTTGCGTGACTATCTTCGCTGAAGGTTACGTTCGACCGGCGAGATCGACAAGGCTCGCTTTACTTCCTATCGCTCCCCTAATTATATCACCACTGGGCATTGAGCAGTATTTTTTAGTTTTTCTAATCGAAGCCCATTGCTCCGTTCCGCTATAAATTCCATTACCGTCCATACAGGCTGCCAGAGCGTTCAAGGCGGACCCGAGTACCTTCCGGGCCAGTCAGAGGGATGCACGGCTAACTGTACTCAGGACCATCATGTCGATACTTCGAGCATTATCCCAGGCAGGGTTCATGAAAGGTTATATCATCAATGTGTTTCCTGACTATGGCCTCTCCATCACTAGAGGGAAAGTGCCCGATATATCTGGCGGCCAGTAATGTCAATTAACTCACTAATCGCTGAGACTATTGCGGTCGTCCGGCCGAAACCCGAGGTATACTACGCCCAACAAATGGCCACATTGGTGCGCGAACTGCCTGACTACGACCTCCAGCTATCCGCTCCCCTGTTGTTGTTTTTCGAAATCCGCCAGAGCAACAGTGAGTTCCTAGGGAAATTGGCTCACTACCTTCCTCGTGGTCAGTTCCTCATTGCTTTCTGGGAAGGGGGCTAATAACTAGCATAGCATCTGGCCTACCGTCCACCGATTAGCGGGATTACAATCCTGAGAGCAGGGTTTAGACGGTCGTAGTTCCCGCATTGAATAGCTCCATTTCCAACGGTTCCTCCGGGTCGTTGCGCTCGGCCTGGGCAAGGCCCTCTCGGAGTATCATACTTACCTTAGTATATTATAACGTCCTGGACAAGTATAAGGCGTATGTCCAAGCAAGGATAGCTGAGGAACCTGGTGACGACATCTGCCAGGAAAAAGTAAAGATCTGGATGGTCGTGGTCCAGCAGCTTCAACAGAAGGAGTTTATCGAATACTTTGCACCACGGCTGAATACGGATGATCACGGCGCCGAGGTGGACTGTCAAATCGTTGGCCAATGGGGGGGGGGAATCGGGTACTAAGCCCTACACCGAGACCCTGCAACGGTGCCGAACGGTGATGCCCGATACTTAGCCTTTCGATATCAACGAAGCCAACCAACCGGTGGCTCAGGAATTAACACCACCCTCTAAGTGCAACCCAAAAATGATAGCCAATAATTGTCTACCGCCCAATCTGGTGTGAGGTAGATACTGTCATAAATATCCGAAAGCAACTGGCATGCAAGGGTCCGGTAATTCCCGCACATAGACGCTTGCATGTCGTTTAGTATCGTGACGATGGCAGAAAGATCAAGAGGGTGCGAGTCTTTATTATTAAAATGTCAGTCAAGATGAATAGACAGAACAATTACCGCCGATTCGGACCAAAGCCAATGTCTGACCTAGGCCTTGGGTTCCACCTTCTTGGGCTTGGCCTCCTCGGGTCCAATGGGGTGGATGTAGATGGCGTCCTCGGGATGATCTTTTTCGCCTTCGTCGAACGTATAGGATGAGGCGACGGCCAACAGCGACCCATTACAGTTGAAGTCCAGACTCGATACGGACGACGGATGACGCGGGTAGGACCGCAGCCGTTTCTTGTTGGCACCGTCCCACGTGTACACCATGCCGTCGGAACCGCCGGACGCGAAGGTGCCGTAGGTTGGGTGAAACGCCAAGGCGTTAACCGGGTAGACCACGTCGACACCTTCGGCCTGTCGCCGGTGGCACTTGAAAGCGTACTTATTAGCCTGGACGGCTGGGTCGGGGTCGATGAACTCGACGGCGATACGGCCCTCAATGGAACTACACACGTAGCCTTTGCCGTTGGGCATGCAGGACACACAGCGGGTCATGTACTTGAGGGAACTCTCGCGTCGCTGCAAGGTCTCCTTCATGTTGCGCAAGTCGTAGAGGTAGATGTGACGCTCCGCCATGGCCACCACCGCGATGTGACCGACAATATCCAGTGAAAATATCCGCTCGGGTTGCATGTACCGGCCGTATTGAGTGACCGGGTCGGTCACGCTGCCAGGGGCCGGATCGGACTTGGCCCAGGCACCAATCACGGTCGCGCTGCCATCGTTATCACCACTACCCACATCGATCCGGCCCACGGGCTGCACCGCCGTGGACCGCGGGTCCCAGATGCCCACGGTCTTGTCCCAGCTCCCGGTAACCGCCACCCCGTGCAGGTCGCTGTACCGGACGCACCGGACGGGACCCTCGTGACTACCGAGCGTAACCTGGGTCCGAGTTTCCAGGTCCCACCCGCGAACCGCGGGATCTAGGCCTACGCTGAAGACCCGCTTGGGGTTGCTGCCCATGTAACAGGCGTCCAGAACGGCGGCAGACGTCTCGTACTTGCCCAGAAGCGCCGGTCGTTCCACATCGTAGAGGCGCAGCGTCGTGTCCCAAGACGTGGCCAACAGTCGCCCAGGTTCTGTCGGACTGAACCTGACAGTAGAGATGCCGTCGCTTGGCGCGTCCGGGAGCGTGTATTCCGCGCCCTTGGTGGTCTTGGACATGGTTCCAGAATATATATATATGGGGGTGTAATAGACAGTAGATAAATCGGGGTGGATGTGAGGAGTGCTATGGGGGGTGCTGTAGTGATCAGATGGCAATGTCGAAAATGAGGGCAGAGTTGGTGGAATGGAGAGGCATTGCGAACCCGACTTGATGCGTGCTATCAACCACCGTCCACGACGACTTTTTTTGCTGTGCTATCGAGTTAGCGAGGGGTTTGGCATTTAGGTGTTCGATTCAAGCTGGCTCTAGCGGAGGGTATAGGTGTGGCCAAATCTAGTGGTTGAAGCTGGCTACGATACTTATTGTCACGTGATATTATTTATCGTTTATAATCCCCTTTTCTTCCTACCATTGCTGCGATACCCCGTAGTGGACCTCATTAATAAATAGCCGCACCAAGGCCCGAACATTATGTGTTAGACCTGGGAAGCATAGGCGCCCGATTTGAAGACAGTACATGTTAGTTATCGGGTCTAGACCCTTGTCAGTAGCGGAACAGCCGACAGATGTGAAAGGGGACAGAGTGACACCCCTGCTGTGACATGAGTAATTATCAGGAGGGAAATGCCCAAGTACTCGGCCTGGTTTGCCAGTCGTCTCATTCGACAAACAGGCATTCGGTCACTACAGCCAGCTGACAGCCACGATGATTCGCACTGTGCAGCGGGTACCAGGTTCCTTTGTAATGTATGGTGTAGATGTGCATGAGTATCGAGACCATCCAAACGGTTTGTGTTTTTCCAGACCCAACGCCACAGGTTCCGACAGCTCGGCACGTGGGCAATTTCAGTCACGCGGACCTGATTGTAGTGCCCGGTTAGTGCTTATGCAGAAACACGAATGCAGTGGCGTGTCGACTAACGGGGCAGTTCCTGAAGGGCCATGGCTTTGGCTGGGCCCCCCCCCGCTAATGCCGGAGGACTGCCAGGCCTTGTCGAATGGATCGCGCTGGAGAGTTGGGGATGTGAGGGTAGAGGAAGCTGGTTGGCCTTCCGTATGGGGGGATGTGGAAAGGGAAGGCGTCAATCACTTCGACCCTGGGCTTAGCCGTCAACCTCTGACGGAGTCCTGACCTAGGGCCGCCTCTCCACGCCCCAACAACTCACCACTGCCGGCTGACCACCTCCAATCCAACTGGGCCCTGCACTGCCCCCTCCCGACACTCGTCATTAAGAATAGCTATGTGCTGGGTCCCTTGACCTGATGATCTGCCGCCCCGCCTTCGTATGCTTGTGTGGGTGGATGCACACCTCCCCAATCCTCCATGTGCTCCGCCTGTTCTGGCCCGCCGGAGTCACAACAGTGGGAGACTCAGCCACTGACAACGCCATGGTGAATAACCACTAACTACTCCCGACCTTCCACTTTGAGACCCCATCCCTCCCCGTGTTTATATTTATTACTTTTCTGCCACTTGTTCTCCTTACAAGACAGCCAGCTTACTCCCCCCGGCGACCTACCAGATTCATACTTTCTACTCCAGCACCATTGGAAGGTTGGCCTAGCTCCATCCCTTTACCCACGTATATATATGCCCAAATACGGCTCGACTCATTTCCAGTCCAGCCTTCCAGTGTCGCATCTTTTCTGCATTCACTCTTGCACTATCTTCGTTACTGCCGTCTTTCCGATACCTCCATCTTCCGTCTGCCCAGTGCAACGGAGCTTTGACAACCCGAGGCCGCTCGCACCGACTCACCAACGTCGCCTTGACTCCCTGGCCCTAGTGACCAACCCTTTGCATTACGACCCACTCTAGATCTACTGTCGCTATTTCCTCGCATCGATACGTCGGTCACCACTTCCATTCACTTATCCAACATGCTGGGCCAACTGCTCAGCCGTAAGCGGGAGTACACGGTGCCGTCCGACCTGCATCCCCGCCAGCAAGGTAAGTACAAGCCAAGATGTCTCTGTACTATTTACTATCGTGCCGTGTAAACTCGTGGTGTGAAGTGGCCACGCATGGCGGGCTCTGCCGATGAACCACATGCTATTCCGTCGACTCAACCTACTTTTGCATCGGTTGTACTGACCCGTACCCACTTGGCCCTACAACCCCGCCTCCAAATACATATCCACCGTTTACCAGCCCTGTGTGACCTGGGCCTGCCGCTCCAAGAGCCCCTCACAGCGTCCTGGACCCACCACTCACCCCTCCCACGGGAATGCAAACGGGATCCCACCTCAACTACTCCCGGCCCCGGCGTTCCCTTTATCCTGGGCGTCGATGAGGCCGGCCGCGGGCCCGTCCTGGGGCCTATGGTCTATAGCGTCTGCTACGGCCTCGCGGCCGAACGTGACGCGATCGGCCGCTTGGGATTCGATGATTCCAAGGTGCTCACCGAAGCCCGGCGTGACGAACTGTTCGATCTACTGCAGACCACCGAGGAGCAACGTCGCATAGGTTGGGCGGTGAGGGTCCTGTCCCCACAAGACCTATCGTCGTGCATGCTACGCCGCGCCAAGTACAACTTGAACGCTATCGCCCACGATACCACCATCGCGTTGATCCGGGAGACGTTAGGCCGCGGCATCAACGTCCGGGAGGTAAGCCACGTTTTCCTTTTTTTCTCGTTGGCGAATGGAGTTCTGCCAAGGACGCTTGGCGTAGCTACTAGTGTTTTGATTTCGAACCGTGCCACCAGATCAGCTGCACATTTGCTGATGGCATCTATGCATTTGGTTACCGCCCCTCCCCCCTTGATACTATTATCCACAACTAGATATTCGTCGATACCGTGGGCCCACCCGAAAAGTATCAGGAGAAACTGACCCGGCTCTTCCCGGGCATTAAAATCATCGTAGCCAAGAAGGCCGACAGCCTGTACCCCATTGTGAGCGCGGCCAGTATCTGCGCCAAGGTCGTCCGTGACGCCGTCCTGCGGCACTGGCGGTTCGTCGAACTGGAGCCTCCGCTGTCTTACCACTGCGACGACTTCGAGGTCGAAAATGCCATGACTGTGATCCCCGCGTCTGTCTGGTCTACGGAATTCGGATCCGGTTATCCTAGCGACCCGGCCACTGTGCGGTGGCTAAAAGCCCACCTTGACAAAGTATTTGGTTTTCCTGGGATCATTCGTTTCAGCTGGATGACCTGTGCCAAGATGCTAGAAAACGAGGGTGTGTCGGTCACTTGGTAAGTTCAGCTGGGGAAGGGGGATTCGAGGCTTACCTCTCGCACGGGGACTTTTGAGTATTACGTGGCGAGACGTGGTTGGCAAGCCGGTGGGGCTACCTATCCACGCTTGAATCACTCACCCACTCACCTCATACATGTCAATCATCACCATACTTCTAACATGCTCAATCTTTCAGGCCTGAGGAAGAGGAGGAGGTTGCTGTACCAGCCAAATCACGGTCCGGATACACTACCAAGGCCCAGCTAGCGAAGGCCCAGGCTGCCCTGGCCAAGGCCACCGCGGCTGCCGCCGTTGACCCTACCCGCTCCGTGTTTACCCGCGTCAACCACACCGACCTTCACGCACGGAATACAATTACCGGCCGCAATACCTCAGCTAGCCCTGCCGTCCAGCGCTCCCGCCTGCGCAGCCGCGATTTCTTCACCTCTCGTGGTCTACAAACCATCACGGCCGTGACGCTCTGATATCCATGCTTTCTGTTCTCCTTAACTCGCGTCGATAGTTTACTCTAATGTGTAAATTCCCACTTTTTTCCCCTACATAGACGGTGCGACCGCTATGCGCTCGTCGTCTGGCGCCATTTCCACCAGCCTAATAACAATCGGTACTTATTCCTAATATACCCCGCCCTAATAACAAGGACCGCATCGTCATCCAGTATTGCCTTCTTTCTTTTATCTATGCGTAATTAATGGTCCCTCAAGGCCTTCTAGTGGCAGTCAGCCCGCATACTACCGGCGTATGATGGTGCCGCACACGGGGTTCCTCAGTCCTGGAACCCCGAGCTGGCGATGGAGTGACTGGTGAGCCGGGCGACCTTGGTCCGCACAGGCTGCAACCGATACTCAAACTGTGGCTTAAGGGCCAGTAGCCGGCCCAGATTTGCATCCAGTTCGGCAATGAGTAGACACTGGATGGGCTGGCAGTTAAAGTGTACGTACTGGAACCGCTCGCCCTGGCTTAGGGTGGCCAGCGGGGTACAGAACCCAATGTGGTGTAGGTTGTCCGTGGCCTGGACGAGGTGGGTATTGACGTTCGGGTCGCAAGCCAACTCTGGCTGGTTCTCTCGGGCTTGGAACAACATGGGGATTCCCTCGGCGTCGGTGAGGAGGACCCCCAGAAGATCTGGATGTTGTTCGAAGAGGGTATCGATAAACTTGGCCAGTGGTGCCGAGGCGGGCTTGTCTGGTTGGTCGACGTTGGTGGCCATAGCGTGCGTGGAGGGCATGGGGGTAGGGAGAGGGGTAGGGCGTGCGGTTAGGGTGAAAATGACCGGCGGTACGACCATAGGAAGGGGGAATGGTGGACACAGGAGAAGCGGGAAGAAGAGAGGATGTCGACGGTGGACGAGCGGAGTCTGCCAGAGGTAAATGTGCTTTGTATGCGGGAAGGGGGAGGGTGGGCCACTGCACCTGAGGGTGGAGGGGGGGACAAGGGGAGGCAAGGTAGTCACAGACTGACCTCCCCTTTAAAGGACATGCTGGTTTCTCAAGACTCTAGGATGTTCATCCCAAGTAGAACAGTCGTGACTTGCTTCCATCCCGCACTGGTGGACGGGTGACCTCTTCGGTCGGCAGCTCGTACGGCACTATTCGACTCTCTCAGGCCGAAAGGCCGCATTAACTTACGCATTCGAGGCCGATGCCCCGACCTACCTACAATTCTAGCTGCTATTGGTGAATCTCACCTACCTCTGCACCATTGTCGCCACCTGGCGTTTTAATATCGATTCCCAACTCTTAGCCATTCCTCTCCTTCTCAGTTCGCTCCTCGAAGCCCCCCCCCCTTCAGACCCCCACCCGAATCCATGGGCCAGAGTTGGAACTGGCAGGGCATCAAAACAGTGACCAGCTGCCTCCGTCGGCCGAGCCTGCTGGTGCCCCATCGGGTTGTACCTGATATACGGGCCATCGACTTTGCGCAGCTAAAGGCAGCAGGCGTCCGCGCCATTGGGTTTGACAAGGACAACTGTTTAACCGCACCGTACCAGACGAAATTACATGGGCCTTTTGAAGTAAGCTTTTGCCCTATGGTGTACTAAGGGTGAGCAGACAGGCTCCTGGACCGTCCCAAAAAGGAGTCCCCTAAATTATCAAGTTAGCATCAGCACCAGCCCTATAGAATCTATAGCTCAACCATATCATTTAACCTACCGACCACTGTACTTTGCTTACCCTATGCTTGCAACCACATATCCCATCCTCTACTTACTAGGACGCCTGGGCTCGGTGTCGGGCAGCCTTCGATGACGGCCATATCGTTATTGTTTCCAATTCAGCTGGCACCGAAGCCGACGACCCCGGGTACCGCCAAGCCGCCGAGATTGAGCGGCACCTCGGGGTCCCTGTGCTACGCCACCCTCTCAAAAAGCCCGGTGGTGGCGAGGTCCTCAGCCAGCGGTTTCCAGGCCTCCAGCCGGCCCAGATTGCCTTCGTGGGGGACCGCCTCATGACCGACGTGCTATTTGGTAACTTGAATGGCTGGCTGACCATCTGGACCCGCCAGATAGTGTCGGCCGAGGGTGATAACCCTACAGCTGCCCGGTTGCGCCGGTGGGAGTACCGGATTCATGACGCCTTAGTACGGAACGGGGTCAAGCCGCCCAACCATCCCGCGGCCTAGCTGTTACGTGAGTCCATTGGAGGTTATTTAGATGGCTGTGTATATTTTTTCTTGCAGACAATTTAATTTCCTGTGGAAGACTGACACTCATTAATAGACGGCCTTGACTGTAATCTGATATCCGAATAATGTGGCTGGTCTACAGGCGAAATATAGAATATGCACTGAAATCCCCGCGCGTCAAATGGGTATCGGATGGACATTTTAAAACACTACAGCGTTAGCCCCTATGACGTGCGGTAGGGCGGAGCAGAGAGGACGATGAGCAATTGATACTTCCGAGTTTCGAACCGCACAATCTCCCCCACTTCGACTCATCGTGTTCCCCCACAACACTATGTCCTATGCGTCTTTGTTTCTCTAGGTCGGATAAAATATATTGAACAGCTCGTTGTGATTGGTGCGAAGGAAGGCTGTGAAGTACGAAGGCGCGGAGCCGGAGGGTGACCACCCTGCTGGCGATTAAACGTAAATCAGCTTTGTATCCCCCCCAACTTGCCTGGCCCGTGAATGGATGGGCGACAACTAAATACCATTGACCGAGTTGCAGACATGGAAGAGATAGTGTACAATGAGTCCGTACGGCACCAGCGGCTCTGCTTCACGAGAGATGGCCATGCTAATGTATTGGGAGCGGAGATATCCACCCATACAGGCGGTCGAACGGTGCGACAACGACGCTGGTGGACGATTGTAAGCGAGTGAGGGGGAGAGAGAGATCTCGGTATGGCGATATGGTCAAGGGCTCATTGCTCCAGTGTGCAGCCGGCGGCCATTCTCATCTATCCTTTAACAAAGCTGCTCTCGCCAATATTGGTCCTCCCCCCACCCATCACCCATTACCTCTGCGCCCTAGTGTCTCCCACTGAGCGATATCGTTGATGAAGCTAACCGACAGCCTCCACGTTCTGATATATATAGAAGGCCCTTCGGCATCCTGATGACACCCATATCAACCCACCTGCCCAGCTGCATTTGCCACCCTAGTCTCGTCTCCGAGCTCCTCACCCACCTTACCCTCACCTTTTAAACCCCACTATTAATATGCGTATCACCCTCATCCTCGGTCTGGTTGCCCTGATCGCCGGAGTTGTAGCAGTCAAAAAAATTGACGGGTCCTTGACCCGCATGGAAGAGACTCATCACGGAACCCTGCCCCAACCTGAAAAGGCGAACTCCGCCGACAATAAGAAGACCGCCAATGTGAAGTCGTACCCACTGACTCGTGCCAATGCTAACCGTAACGGTGAAAAAATTTTGGACGTCCCCAGTGGCTCCAAGCCAGCTCCCATCAGACGGGTCACTCTTTAGTATCCCTTGCTTCGCTCTACTACTATCCCACCAGGCCACTTCTGCAACGACGGACACTGGAAGGTGATTTAGCATATGCTGTAGTAGACACCATCTTGCACTCGTGCCGAAAAAAGAAATATCACCCACACTCTACATTCGATATTGACTCTCATCTGCAACCTCTGCATACATTTATATATATATAAATCTTTAGGCCCCTCAAATTGGGATTCACGGTAATGGCTGGTCGATATCTCGACTACTACACTCGGGTGTACGCTAGTCGCCTTACGATAGAGAAGTCGTAAGGATGGTACCATGGATTGTCCGCCATCGAGCCATTGGAAGAACATAATAGTCGTGATGGTTACCGAGGTACTACAGCAAGCGATACTAGGGACCATGGACTGGGATTCCATAGAGGAAACTTAGTGGCGCCAGAAACGACGGAGCATCAAGTGTAACCCATTTTTAAAATCAAATCATTCCTCAGTGCATGGATCACCCCTTAGCCAGCTCCTCATACCCAAGCGTAAAAATTCCAAACCATGTCTACCAAGTACGTTGTACATGGCTTTATCAAGTGCTTTACTCCTAGGACCGCAAGGTCGAAGACCGCCCCATGGAATCAACGGCCGCCTTAAGCACCGTTATCATTGGTTTGATTACATGTTACAAGCGGCCGATTGGCTTCCTTGATATTATAATCTCATTCACAGTCTATCCCAGTTTGGCACTACCTCCGACTAGAGCCGTAAGCCGCAGCAGGACGACGTTAGGGCTCTACTGGTGGAATAATACCCATTGTCCAATAGCCAACGAGCCACGGGTTGCCTCACTTTCCTTACTTGCATATGTCGAGTGTAACAAGCATATTGGGATCCGAGCAGCTACCTCGGCTATAGGGAGCTCTCAAGGTAACGAACCGCGTTATATTTAACTGCTGGTGATGCCGGCCTCGTTGAGATATTAAAATATCTACCAACATTGATTGTTACCTGCTAAATATCCCTGACATTGGGGACAGTCCCTGGATTTACCTCTACACACTATCCATCCGGGCTTAGTTTCAGGCCAAAGAATTCTTAATATGACCCAATGCTACTCGGGTACATTGTGACTGCCTAAAGCTATCGGCATCTTAGGGCTCTAGCTTAGCAGTTGACATATCTATTATATTGATAGCTGGCATAAGAATATCTAGTGGATTAATTGAACTCCCATTCCGTGTAATGTACATTAGCTACATGATGTATAATCAGTGGCCTTACCTACAGATAGTATACCTAGAGCTACTGTGTTGCCCTTTATATGGTCACACAAGTCTGAAGATGTATCATTTGGCTGGACAGTACTTCCGGCTTTAATGGACATTTAGACACATACCATTACTTTTGGTAACATTCATTTAGCTATAGAGGTAATCCGATGGCGTGAATGCAAGCAATGCCAAGCCATTCTCCTTCCTCCGCTGGAGCCACCCTCGTTAGACCGCCATACTACAGCCTGGCGATTAAACCCCACTTTGGGTTGGGCCGCTGGGTTACAGTTTTAATTTTCTAGAAAGCTCTGTGACTTCTCGATTTCATGCCGATGCCGTGCTGCATAGCCTGCCTGCATGTAAAGACCCCTGCGTCACGAAAACCTCAACTGTAGAAGTCAGACCGCAACGGTAACTAGTGCATTAAATACCGACGACCTGTGGGGGCTGGGGTAGGTCTACAGAATAGAGTGTTGTGCCTGTAGGGGGTCAGCCGCGACTATTGGGTCTAGCCTAGTAATGTAATCGGTCATGCTGGTCGATTGACCAGTGACCGTCGGTATGATCAAAGGAGGTGGAGTCAGTTTAGTTAACGTCGCGTGAAAAGCTGCGACTCTCATGCGCGGAGCTAGGCTGTCTTACACCCATCTTGTAATAAGAATAGAATCCCCTCCCAAAGGGAAAAATGAGGTTCGGACAGTAATGAGTGTTGGGCCTCTCAGATGAGGTAGGGAGAGTGAATCGGGTAGCGTGTGTAGGGTGTTGGCTTGGTCGGTATGGTAGGAAGAGAAGAAAACAAGCAACAAGTTGCGGATGGACACATTCCCTGATACTCTCTGGCAGCAAAGGGGTATGCTGAAGTCATGCCACTGTTGCCGTCTGCGTGATCCAGCTGCCGTGTCTCCTTTTACCCTTGCTACTGACACTCTACCGTTTAAACCAAGGGGACTTTCTGACGACGGGCAGCCCTACCAGCGTCGCCTGCATGGCAATACTAGTAAACCTCAAACCGGCGAAACTGGCCAGGGCATCAAAGGTGGCGCGGCAGCTTAGACTATCCTCCCAGGAAACACTACATAATGCGAGTACCTCGCTCACCCAGGTCAGTTTCCCACCGTTATTGCTCCGTTCACCGACCACTTCTCGCTTTCCTAAGCCTGGTCGATAGTCCAAATTAAGCTAATAGCTGCCTCCCGCCCCCGCTACTACTGCCAGCACTATCAGTGTGCTCTCAACTCACCCGCCCCTTGACCTTCCAACCATGGCCAGTCATCGTCAGCCTAGCCGCCCCGCACCGGCCGGTCGCACAGGCAACCCGCCCCCGACTACTGTCCTTCCACTTACCAAGCCCGTCCACACCGAGCCGGGCTACGACCATGTGGCAGTAGTGATACCTTTGTGTACTGACCTGGAGCCCGCGACACTCAGCAAAGTGACCTGGGCCCTCCTCCTGGCCCGCTTTGCGGGAGCCGAACAGGCCGTGTTTGGTCACAGCCAAGCCCTGAAGTCGCCATTCGATCTAGACACTATGGCTTCGGGCCTCATCGTGTGTGCCCTGCACCTCGGTCCAGAGGTCAAACTTGCCTCGGCTTTTGGCAAATCGAACTCCACCCCGGACCACCCATCAGGTCACCGTGAATGGATCCTGTCGAAAGATTACCAAGGGAAACTGGCCACCGTTCTAGTCGTCGGTGACTGTCAGCCTCATGTGCATAATAATAAGCCCTCCACCCAGACCGGGCAGGAGGCCCTAAACGCCCTAGGGGCCATGACCCAGGCCACCCTCGTCGTCTCCTGCCAAGGGGATACCCGTGGCCTGGCTATCCGTATAACTTATTCGCGGTCACGGGTGGTCAGGACGGCGGTACAGGAACTTGCTCATCAGTTCTGTATCGTGGCCCGTGCCCTAGTCGATGCGGTGGAGGATAGTAAGCAGTTTGCTAGTATGACCATCGCTGATGTAGCCTGGGTGAACGAGTCCGAGCGCCAGCGCCTATTGCGGTTCGCCGGTACCATCAGCCATCCCGATGCAGTCAATACGCCTGCGCACCTCCTCGTCGGCGGATGGGCCGCTAGGACCCCTGGAGGCATCGCCCTGGACTACGCGGGTCGCACCATCACTTATGCCGAGCTTGATCGTCTCGCTTCAGCTTTGGCCAAGGTCCTTGTTCGCGACCACGGGGCCCGACCCGAGGTTCGTATCGACCTCCTCCTGCCCAAGTCCATCGAGTTCATCGTAGCCCTATTCGCCGTGCTCAAGTCCGGCGCCGCCTACGTGCCCATTGACCCAGAGTACCCCGAAGAGCGTATCCGCTACATTATAGAGGACAGCAAAGCTGCCCTGGTCCTGGCAAGCTATGAGACTCAGGGTTGTCTGGGTAACACGACTTGTCCCAAACTGCTGGTTAGCAACGTGGCCGAGACCCTATCAAGCACCGAAGTTAACGCTTGTGCGTTCGTTGCTCACCATTCTGAACCAACGGACCTGGCCTATATCGTGTACACATCAGGCACTACTGGACAGCCCAAGGGTGTCATGATTGAGCACGGTAGTTTGGTATCGTTTATTGTGGATCCTACATTCGACCATTATTACGGACCAGGTCAGCGTGACCTCTTGGTCATATCCATTGGTTTCGATGGTATGCTGTGGCCCACCATGAAGACCTTGTGCAATGGTGGGACTCTGGTCCTGCCTGGCCCAGACCTGCTCGGCGATCTTTCAAGTGTCCACACTGTCGGTGTCACGCCGTCATTTCTGGCTAAGCTGCACCCTGAGCAGTTCCCGCTGCTTCGTGGAATCTTCTGCGGTGGAGAGCCCTGTAGTCAACGATTGGTCAACACGTGGAGTTCGCATTGTGGCCTCGTTAATAGTTACGGTCCCACTGAGACCACTGTGGTCAGCCTCACTGCAATCCTTCACGCGGACGGCATAGTAACCGTAGGTCGGCCCCTGCGCAATGTCCTGGCCTACATTGTCGACGACGATATGCACTTGGTCCCGGTGGGTGCACCCGGTCAGCTCCTCCTCGGCGGTTTGGGTGTGGCCCGCGGCTATTACAACCGACCCGAACTCACCGCCCAGAGGTTCATTGCCAACCCGTTTGGTCCCGGTCGCGTGTACCTGACGGGCGACCGGGCCCGTTGGTTACCTAATGGCCAGGTCGACCTGTTAGGCCGCATGGACCATCAGGTCAAGCTACGCGGTTATCGTATCGAACTCGAGGAGGTTGAGGCCACCGCCATTAGTTTTTCTACCGTGCAACTCGCCGTGGCGGCGGTGCGGAATGATCGCCTGGTCCTGTTCGTTGAGCCCCAGTCAGTGGATATCTCGGCCCTGCTCGAATATCTTCGGACTCACCTGACCAAGTTCACGGTGCCCGATCAAGTCGTCCCCGTCACTCAGCTCCCGCTGACAGCCAACGGCAAGGTCGACCGTAAGGCCCTACCGGATGCTGTCGCGCCCATACTAGCGGCGCCCCCCATTGGTTCTCTAGACTTGACTGAATTCGAGCTACAACTACGTGAGGCCTGGGCCCAAATCCTGCAGCTCCCGGCCGAACGCATCGGTGCAGCCGATAATTTCTTTCGCGTCGGTGGTGACTCCATCTCGGCCATCCTGCTCGTATCAAAATGCGGGCAGCTCGGGTACAAGGCCACCGTGCCGCTCATCTACGAATTTTGTCAGCTCCGCGCCTTGGCAGCCCGACTGACCCCGCTGGCTATGGCCGCCTCCGAGAAAAACCAGCACCAGGTTCAGGGCTCCGTCGACCTGACCCCGATTCAGCACTGGTTTTATGGTCTGCCGTTCCGCAACCCCCACCACTTCAACCAGTCCTTCACCCTGCGTATGGACCCGTCGGTTACCCTCGGGCAGATTAGCCACGCTCTAGTCCAATTGGCCAGCCACCATGACATCCTGCGTGCACGGTTCCATCTCAACGACGAGGGCGCTTGGACGCAGTACATCCCAACTACAGAGGCTATCTCCGACCATATCCCTGTGACCGAGGTCACCATGAACGAGGTGGACTATGCCGACTTCATTTTGAAGGTCCAGTCCAGCCTGCACCTCACGGACGGCCCTGTCATGGCA
>JANBPT010000555.1:0-30986 GCA_027575765.1 Tieghemiomyces parasiticus
GACGCTGCAGCGGCCGGATTCCAGCCGCAGTAAGCAAACCTGGTAATTGGCAGAGTGTGTCGTTTGCTTGGCGTCAACAGGTAGGGAGTGGTGTAGGGCAAGGGGGGCGCAGAGGTTGGTACAGTATGCGTTCATCAAGTTCACTCGCATCTACATGGGCCGTGACTAATCATCAACCAATTTGCGACTCACATCGCTCCAACAGCGGTGCCGCAGCCAAGTCCCACTAGTGTGGTGGGTCGTTTGTTGAGCCAAAGGCCAGCCAACGATCCGCGCCGTACTAAGTAGTGAGGCACTAACCATTTTGCATCGGCGGTTAGGATACCTTGAATTATGGGACACCTTTCTTCCCCTTCCCCCCATCAACAGCACACTATTTGGCTCTGATGAAGCTGGGACGAGGGGGGGGTGTCTGGCGTGGACCAAGACGCGTGGCCACCATCAAGCTCGCAAGCTGTCCTCCAGCCTAATTCTCCCCGCCCCCGGTTTTGTTACCACATCACGGAGATAGTCACTGAAGCCCAGCCTTGATGCCACACGGCATCTGCGCCGGACAACTTCAGTATTGAAAGCCAGATCGGCTTTGTCGTAAAGATAATTTATCAGCACAACAGTACTAATATCACTTGAAAAATCACCTCTGAAAAGCCTTAGCCATGCTGTCTTCCACCGCAGCCGTCAACCAGGCCTCCTGCCGTTCCATAACGGGTAACCACGCAGAAAACCCTCGCGCCGCCATTCGCGATCCGCTCAAGCCTGTGCACCATTCTATTTTATTTTTTCTGGCTCCCTAAGCCCTGGTTGCATCGCACATCACCAAAGGCATTTGGTCTTGGGCCACCGAGGCAGGAATCGAGCCCATTTTAAGCCATCTTGCATTACTCCCCTTATCACCTGTATACTCCAACCTCCCGACCTCCCCTCACCTGGCCACACTCCGTGATCACTAACGGTCCTGTGGGCCATGCCGATCGCCCCACGTCCGACCTCTTTCACCCTACCGAACCTTTCCTGACCTGTCCACCGGTCGCCACTGGGTCTCACGCCGCCCATGTCGTGCTGCTCGTACTTAGTTTGGCCCCGGCGAGCAGCGCCCCGATCGCAGCCGCGGCGGTACTTGTCCCTACCGACCGGCCGCTGTTGTGGTGCGTTCCCTCGAACCCACCGACGGATCGCCGCTACCCGCAGCTACCACGTCGCTCGGACCCTGTCGACCGCTTATCGATCCCCACTACCCATCGCGATTTCCTTCCTGCCAACCTTCCCACCACGGACAGCCCAGACCCGTCGCCACCAGACCCGGGCGGGCGAACCCTCTGCATTAGGGCCAAGTCGGCACATCCAGGACTTTTTTACTGACCTCCGCCGGGCGCTGGCCAACCCACCGCCACCAACATCGCCACCCTCTTCTCCATCCAAGCCCGTCTCACAGTCCGGGTCCTCGACGGACCAGCCGCCACTATCGCTGGACCTGGCCACATGGCAAGAATACTGCAGCTTCTCGCCCGCCGCCTGGCAGGCGTACCGACACGCGACGGATCCGGCCGCGCGGCAGGCCGACTTTGACACCCTCCTAAGTATCCAGAAACGGGCCGCGCCCACCGCCTTCCGACCGCGGCTGGTAAGGCTCTTCTTTGACATGCGGAGTCTGGGCCTGACCGTGGCCAAATACCACTACATTCTGCTCCTGTACGCTTTGTGCCGGCAGGGCCAGCTTGACGATGCCCTGGCCCTATTCGCCGAAATCCGGGAGGGTGCCACCGACCTCGAGCTCCTCGAGGCCTACAACGTCCTACTCTACGGCTTCGGTTTGGCTCGCAACTACAATGGGCTATTGGACGGCTTCTTTCAGATCTTCCGCGATCGACTCCAACCGGACGCCACGACCTACCACGTGGTGATCAGTGCCTTCCAGTCCGAGGCCAACACGTTCCGCGCCCTCGAGGCCTTCGACAGCATGCTCCGCAGCGGGGTGCCCCCCACGCTGCTTCTCACCCGTCACATGGTGTTCTACCTGGTCGGCAAGCGGAAATTCGCCGAGGCCCTACGGGTATATGATCTATTTGGCCAGAGTCACGTAACAGAGGCAGAACCGGCAACCCCGCCGGCGGACCCGGCGTCCGTGCCTCAAGTCGCGGCCGACGACATTTACCTCCATACTGCCCTCGTCTACTCGGCCCTCCGCCACCGCGACTTTGACCGCGCGCGGACCTTCTTTGCGAACGTACAGCGGCTACTACGGGCCGAAGGGACGGATCCATCCGGTCTGTCGGATGCCCCGACTCCTTTCCCGACCATCCCTGGGGCTAGCCTCTCGTTTAACCAGTTCATCAACTATTATATCGATCAGGGTGATACTACCACCGTCAGCCAGTTTTTCGCCGCCCTGCAGCTCGAAGGGGATCAGCCCGACGCTCTCAGTTTGATGCCGCTGCTCCGGATCTACATTGGCAACCGCGATGTCACCAAACTGCAGCGCACCTTCGAGGTCCTACGTACGGCTCACCCGACCTTTGACCACCAGCTTTCCCAAGTCCTGGTACGGATTTATGCCGAACATGGCAAGATGTCCGCGGCCGCCAAAGTACCAGACCAATTCATCCATTCCAACCTACCTGTCTCGAACGCGACGTACCACGCCGTGATTGAGGGTTACGTGGCTCGCCAGGACGCCCCGGGCGTGTTACGGGCCCTCCGTCTGATGCAGACTCACGGGCGGGTTCCGGGGTTACAATCCCTTGAGCTCCTTGTCCACTTCTTCTTGACCAACGGGTACCTTGCACTTGCCCGACCAATCTACGAATACCTCCTCGGACCCGCTAAGCCCACCTCGGTCGGGGCCGGCTCTGAGCCCCAACCGTCACAACCTGAGGCCCAGACCAAACCCACCCAGCGCCTCTTCCGCCTGCTCATCCACCAATTCTCGGCGGCGGGCGAATTGGACATGGCCATGGGGTTCCTGGAGGACATGATCGCCTTGGACCTCCAACCCGTAGAGGACCTGTTCCATATCCTGATGCACGCCTATATTGGCCAGGGTCAGCCTGAGCGCGCCCTGGAACTCCTACCGCTCATGCTACAGCAGCCCTATTTTTCCAGCACCGTCATGAGACCCGACACACCGACCGATGGCTCTCGCAAGGGTAGCTCTTCATCGTCTATGCTGCCGCGCGTGCGGTCGACCTACCTCCCGCGCGACCCGAGGATCCTACAACGGCTCAGCGGGGATACCTTCTCCGTGGTGGTGCGCGCGCTCTGTGTGCTGGGTGAAGTAAATGAGGCCCGCGAGTTGCTCCGTTCGTCCCAGAGTTCCCTACCGGCCTACAACCACGTGATTCACGCGCTGGTCTCGCAAAAGAAGTTTGCGACCTCTCAGCGGTTGTTTCAGGCCCTGCTACAGCGCGGGCATGAGCCAAACCAGCATACCTACTCATCACTACTCCGGAGTTCGCCACCCGCCGAGGCCCTCCAGACGGCCGGCGCCATTTTTGACCACATGGTACGTAAGCGCATCCCGCTCAACACCACCTTGTTTACCAACTACATCGAGGCCCACATTCCCAGCGGTGACACCCTCGGTGCCGAGCGGGCCTTCGTGCAAATGCAGACTACCTACGGCATCACCCCAGACCCTATGGCCTACCTGGCCCTGATGCAGGTGTACCGCCGGTCCGGCCAGCCCGTCGCGGGGGTCCGTGCGTGGGAAGAACTCATGGCCCGCCACCCGATCCAGCAGGACACCGTGACCAACCGGCTGTACCCGGCCCCGCACCACCTGTCGGCACTCTCGCTCATGATCCGTACGTTCCTCCCACTTGATGCCTTGAAAGCCGGGACCATGAGGGCCCAGTATCTACATTCCCAGCTGCTGGCCGATTGTAACGAGGACGACGGGGGAGAGCCATCCCTGCCACCACAACCGACGAAGGACCAGAAGCATGCCGAGGAGTACCTGGAATGGCTCATGCGGGTCACTACCAACCGCCGCACGTTCTCGTCGCCCGGAGGCGTCGGCTATAAAAACAACGGCGCGTGGTCGGTCGACAAGCCACCCCCACTTACCCTCGCCCTCACGCACCTCTATCACCGACTCTCGGTGGCCTGGAACGGTTTGGCCCGCCGTGGCTTCCCGTTCACCCACCTACACTATAACGACTATTTCCTGGCCCTGGTGTACGGGTACCGTATCGATGCTGCCCTCGATCTCCTCCGCGGCGCCAGGATCTACGTGATTGGGTTCCCCCAGCAGGTCAGTATCGGTCCTGACGGTCAGGAACGGGCCGCCGCCACCTCAGAGATCATCGAGCGGACCGTTCCGACCGGAACCGAGCCAGGCGACGGCGGACTTGCTGCTGATAGCGCATCCGCGCCCCGTGGGGGGCAGACCGCGTCGTCAGCGGCCCAACCTACCATGCCCGACACCGTCACGGCCGACTGGGGCCCGGATTCCCCTGCGGCCGTCCCGCTGGGCGGTGAGCGACTCGATGCGTACCGTGGGGCCATGGCCATGCCTGTACCACTCGTCCGCGAGCGCCGTGACCCTCCAGCTGGGGTGGCCCATACGGAGTACCGTTCATCCCACCTCACGCCGACAGGTTTGTCCAGAGACGAGGCCAAGGCTAAGCTATCTACGGGAGTACCCCTCGAGTCCCCACAGGCCGCCGCCGACCCTCTCCTGCGTCCCAGACTCGTCTACCTTTACCCCGTCGGCCTAGAATCCTTATTCTGTATCATACAGATTCTGAAGCAGCGGAACCGGTTCAAGAGCCAAGTCGAAGGGTGGATTACCCGGATGTACACCGAACACCCAGAACTGTTCCGGTGAACCTGGGGCGTTGACCAGGTCAGGTCCCTCCCTCCCTTCTCCTTCTCCCTTGTTATTTTTTTTTGGACTGGACAAAGTGCGCTACTGATGAACATGACGCCTCTTCTCTGATTGTAGAGGATGGTTTTGTACCGGGTAAATAGATTATTTTTGCATTTCTGAACCACAGGGTTAGACTTGACCTTGTCGCCAGCTTTTTGGGAGATAGACCGTTGTGGATGGCACCGGAAGGGTATGGGACTTAATGTTCTATGCAATACGTTTTGTTGTTGGTTACCCACAGTGGTGTGGCACATTACCTCCCCCCCTATTGCAGAATCAGTGCATGCCCTGCCGCACCGCATGCGGATTTACGTCACCATTTAGCTCTGGCCACCATCTACCGAGAGTTTTGTGCGGCTCTTCTGTTGACGAAACGACTCAAACCGCAGGGCCCAGTGTCCCCCTACTGACTGAGCTAGCACACTTACCCCAGCACCATGTGCAGTATGCTACACAGGGTCCTGGATGTATAGTTACACCAGTCCATTGGATCGCCCATAATCTCTCCGACCACCCGCGCCGTAGGTAGAAAGGTGGGGTCGCTGACATCCTGATGGACTTGGACTGAAATCCTGGCCACCTACCAGATTTTATCGTCGTTAGCGACTTAGCCTGGACTGGCCTTTACTATCCCATCGCTATCTCTAGTAGCTAGATACGTTTGTTCTGAGAGTGAACTGGTACCCACGTAGGCACGCTAAGAGCGTCGAGAAACCAACGCCTCCAATTTTGTTGGCCAGCTCCGTTCAGGGCTGCTTTGATGCATGACTGGGGAGAATGGTAAAGAAGCGCCGAAAACAATATATCTAAAACTATTTACTATTATATAACTATTTGTTTCCCTGCACCGTCTGTAATGAGGATGAGGGTTAGGGATCTCCCCCTATACCCCTGACCGGCGTAATCCGAATCTCTGTCTGGCTATTAGCGCATGCGTAGATACAGCTGGTCAATGTAAACGTCAAGTATACGTAGGGAAACCAGGGCATGCCCAGATAGCTGTTTCTGGGCATCCACGCCCTTCAAGTTGTTCAGCGCCGATATAAGCTGTTTCAAATGCTCGTAGCTGACCATATTATTGGCGGATAGGCAGTCCACCAAGGCCGTGACGAGATCTCGATGCACCAAGCGGTCGGCGATGATTGCGTAATGTTCAGGCTCGACAGCTAGACTAGGGAGGGTGGTCAACTCGATAAACCGGTGCAACTTGTCCACGTTGACGAAATTTTCGTCTTTAGGCATGTCTAGTTGACGAGATTGGGCCAGGTGGGACTGGCAGTACTTCGTAGCTTCGGTCATAGGAGGCTTAGTGGCCTGATTGTCCAACGCGGGGTGACCGCCTCGTTGATTCATCACGCTGTAAGTGGCGATGGATTCTGAACCGGAGGCTAGGGCGAGGAAGCCCATGAGGAGTCGGATGTTCACGACCGGTCGAGCTTGCGGAAGGACAGGTACAGTCAGATGTGCGGCGCTATCCATAAGCCAGAAGATGACCTGTAGTGGGTACATAACCTGGCCCTTCGCATCGTAAGCTTTAGCCTCCAGCGCCGGCGTCTCCGCCAGGAGTGACAGTAGCTGTTGGAGCGTGTCGGCCGGTAGGTAGGCATCATGGTCTGGTAACGGATCCGAACCTGGCGGTGTAAGAGGGGTTGATGCAGGGAGGTTCACCGTCACTAGCTGCAAAAACGATTCGAGTCGCTCCTTTGCCACGTACTGCGACTCTATAGCACCCTGATCGTTATTTTCTTCAACAAGCTGTTTGCGGCGGAGCATGCGGAAGTCTTTGAGGGCCTGGGTCAGTTCGCGCCGAAAGGGAAACAGAGCGCGGCGGGCCTGGCGCTCTTGGGAACTCAGGGCGCCAGAGTACAGGTTCTCAGGTAATGGTAAGGGTTCCTCGGTGAGCTCCATCGCCGGTAGGGCGGGTGGGGCGACGTAGTCATCACTGTCGTCACTAAAATCAGGAACAAAAAAGCGAGACATCGCCGGGGGACGTACGGTCGCATGGAGACTGTTCGCTAGAACCGTAATAGGCGCAGTCAGGAGGCCCAACAGGGGAACGACAACGAGCGCACGCATGATGGAGTGAGGCAGCTGGGTACGTGCGAGTAAGAGTGTCGATGAAAATGTCTATGGCAATAATAGGACGTTGACCCGAAAGTGTAAAACTGTGGACGCTAGTACTAAGGTGTAAGGCGTTGACGATACCCGAGCGAACGTACTAGATTATATTGCCCTTGAAAGGGTGAAAAAACGAGAGCAGGAATATTCCATAGACACTCGTCCTCGGTTTGATTACATTATTTTTTACATCCCATTTAGAGGACTAGGTGGATTTTTTTTCATCCGTCTATGTACTACTACGTCCTCCCCCCCCTTCCGATAAGTGGAGGTTAGCGACGAGAGGTAAGCCACGGAAGTCGGGCCACATCGGAACGCCTGTGTAACCGTCACAGGCACAAGCAGGGGGGGGAATGGTTACGCTAGCAAAAGTGCAATGACACATGGGTCATGGCTGTAATCTTGATTTGCCCACCCACTCCTTTTCTCCCAATCTCACCCTGCACAAAGGTGCAGAGAATCGGGACAACTGTGGGGCCCTGCGATGCCGGGCCCTTGCACTGAAGTCACCCTCTCCCTTATCCCGCTATTGAATAGGCCAATTACGATGGGCCGCGCGGTTATTCCCCGAACGCAACTGCATGGTATCGACTTTGCCCCTTCGTTTCCTCCCATTTTCATTAATATGCGAGATAGGAAACCCATTCGTCATCACGGACTCAACCTCGAGGGGCCGACTGTGGCTGGTGCTTGCGTTGGTCTGACTCATCCCCATGGCCTGTCTTGACGGCCATACAACTCGCACAGTTGCATGTGCACCATCGTGCAAGAGGAGCTGGTCCCACCATACCGCTCGATACAGCCCTATCGTGTGGCGGGATACTGCAACTGCCGTCCGATAGGACTGCAACGACACCCACGGCTTGCGTAATCTTGTTTTCAATACAAAATCATACTATACGCTACTCTCGTTGATCTTAAACCACGCTGTCGATAGTATCCCTGAGCAGAGCCCAATGCTTGCATGGACCGTAAACTATATTTATGTTCGTCAAGTCTAGTGTGATGACTATCAGCGGGTAGAAGCTATCTGGGCGAGTAGATGGGGATGGAAGATAGTTAACCGAGTGAGGCGGGGGTCACCCCAAAGTGGTGACTTCTACGCACTGTCGAGCAATACACCGAATTTAAGTTAAAAACACGAAGTGCGGAACAGGAAGGGCTGGGAACTTCTGAGTATTAAAGCGATCTAACTGGCCGTTTGGTACTTTGAGCGTCAAGCGTGACCGTTAGCTGGGTAGGGATGGTAGTCGGTTTTATTGGGAAGAGGGATAAAAGAAAGATCTAACCTAGAATGAGTGGGGGCAATAGCTGCGAGTTAATCAGTATACCAATTCAGCTAGCGGTAGTACGCTAAGCCCGGAAAAACTATAAAAAAGGAGGTACACTCACCAGTTGTGGTAAACGGATTGTGGTAGGCCTAAACGTGCTAAAATACTGAACAAGCTTTTAAGCTTCGAACGGGAGTTGGGGATTGTTGTCAGGATATATTATGTCGTTTATTGTATGGCGACCGTTAGGTCTTCTATACTTGAAGAATGGCCAGCATCAATCAAGTAACTAGTCAGCCTGGACTAGGGGAATCCAGGACGACAGGTCGTGGCGGGACCGGGCGCCGGCATGAATAGAAGGGCGGCTAGGTAGCCACCAAAGCAAGGGTAGAGAAGGGGAAGGTCCTAGAAGGATAACAGGCGGCGGCGCCAGTAAGGAAGGTACGTTCAAAGATCAGGAAGATTGAACGCCCATCGAAAAGGATATGTGAAGGTAGGTAAGAAAAGGGTGATAATAGATGTGAGTAAAAACCTGCAGCCCGAATAATGCAGACTGCCAAATAGGTAGGCCATCATTGATCGGGATCAAGCTATGGCGTGGGGTGCGCGGAGGCGGAGATGCGGCATCAATCAATGCTTCAATGAGATTATCATCGAGAAGGCATTTGAATTGACCACACCGAGTTAGGTCAAACCAGTCCCTATATGACCTTCGGCCGCCTTCCTCGGCGCCAAACGTTCGCAGCGAACAGGCCACTCCACCGGCACCGCCAAGTGTGTACTGATCGACTAATTACCTTGCTACACCCCCCCTGAAGTAATCTATTGACGACCGAATTTCCTCATTTCCTAAAACTGAAATCAACGAGGATATGCTTAGCCAGTAGTACGTTAAGCTTAAGGAAGATGTCATGGACGTATACAATTAGTGGGCGACGACGAGCAAAACTTCATTCCAGCTCAGAATTTACTTCTATTCACCCGACTTCGACTTCCCGATCTAGTGGAGAATCTGGCCCATAAACCACACGGACATCATCAACAAACTCTATTCAAAATAATATAAAAATACAGATACCCTTAAGTTCAATTGTCGGGTGGAGTGGTTCAGGGTAACCCGTACATTGGAACATCTTGGAGACCAGTATATCTTACTCGACAGTCGCCATACGTCACGGGTCGACGACCAGGGTGACGATGTAATTCCGTACCTGTTTCAGACGGATGTTCGCGTCGCTTTCGATTGCGATGCGCTCGCCCGCCAAACAGTAAGAACCAACGATGCAATAGACCATAGGACGTTTTCATCTGGCCGAGTCTCATTTTCCAATGTTAGACGACTTCTTCTGGAGACCCTGGGATACAATTCAGTCGGCCTCTGCTCATGGACTTTTCGTAGGTCAGGCGCCTATGGATAGTCTGTGCGGTGGAAGTGATTCCGAAGGGGAGGGGTCGGTTTAACTGTATAAACATCGAGCGGTAACCAAAGAGTTGACGGTGAAAACGATAGTACGGTTTGACAACATTGGAACTTATGGATAGTTGATTTGGGTTGCGGACCTGGCTATAAAAATTTCACTTGAGGGGTTCATTGAGTTTGAGAGATGGCAGCAAAGAAAGTGTGAGTAGGAAGAAAATGCGACGTACTAATAAATTGTATAGGTAAAATACACTAGCTGGCACCCTCATCCGGTTGTCAGAGGTCACTATAACGTTAGCAACGGCCTCGCGAAGGCTTGGCCTCCCAAGAAAGGCGCTGGCAATTGAGGGTAAGCCATACAGCGTTGGAATGGTACGGACATCAATTAGATAGGTGCCACTGGTGGTCAGCTTGAAGAGGGGAGGGGAGTGAGTTCATGGGCGTTCTCCAAGGTCTAAGAGTGTTAGCGAGATGAAGGAATAAGGCATGCACGGGTCTGTATTCGGAAGACCTGGATTACTGCAGCGGTGGATGTTTAACCGCAGCCATGCTGGCCATCACGGTCTGATATCACCCTTCATAATGTATCTCGAAAGCGTTCCGTGGTTTGTTCGAAAAGTAACGCTGGCTGGCCAACTTCCAGTACCGAGGTACGCCATGACCAAGCCCGGGACGGATCATACGGAGAGAGACGAAAAAAGTGGGTACATTCAAGTCAGAAACGTCAGATCTTGGTCCTATTGATGAAATTGAGTAATAGTAAGCCTGGAGCGTTGTCAGGTAAACCTCTATCGGCTATTGATCTACTCGTTACAATTCCATGTTTCTCATTAGCCCCCTCCCACCACGCACAAGCCTAGTTGATTACAAGTCTCAAGTCCCGTGGGAATGAGGTCAAAAATTGACCACCTTTCGAGCCCTGGTTACCTTTACGAAGACTGACTCGGAACTCTGTAGGATGAAAAGTCTCAGTATACTGACGCGGGGCTGGCCTGGGCCCGCCGAGCTTTATTTGGCTACCATGTATTACTTTTACTGCAACCCGCGCACCCGCGACTGAGATTAAGCCAAGCCGTAAGCCGAGCCGTCTCCCTGGACAGACCCCGCCTTGGGGATCTTTCCGACCTAGGGTTACAGGTGTTGCCTTCGTCACACCACAAAACTGACCTACTCCCACTTATAGCCGTTGGCTGTTCAGAGTCACCATCCGGCAGGCTGATAAGGTTAGGTATGTTGCACAGTGGTGGCAGCTATTGCCACATGGAAATCGGAACCCATTACGTCCCAGTCCAAGACCTATGGATCTACCTTTAACATGTCCCAAGAGGGTCCTGGCCAAGTTGCCCATGAGGATTCTCATTACGTATAATTGTAGGTAACTCGAGCTTTGAGTTGCGCTGATCTTCACTGGAATATAAGGCAAATTTACTATATAAGTTGTATGGTGATTTGACTTGTCGCTGTTGCTCCGCCAACCTTCCACCTGCGACCAGTACTCGGTCAAGGGCTAGCCAGAAGGGGGGCCGTACACAGGGAGCAGCCAGTGTGTAAAGTCTACATTGCCCACAACCTCTAAAGGCCAGCCCCTCTTCCCGACACTGCCCTGCGTTTACTTTACCGCCGTGACTGCTATTTGGACCTCAGCCACACGAAACCCTACTCTGCCAAGACATGCTTCGCGTTATTGAAGCTGACCTTCGCCCACCACCGCCGACGCAGAATAGGCTGGTGACCCCGAATTTCTAGAGCACGCTGCACCGGTCCTGTCGTGCAATCGTCACGTGGGTGGCACCATCTGCTTTGCGGGCGTTTCCACAGCCAGGGCGATCAAGTCAAGTATTTACGTTTGCGGTTAACATTTAGCGAATGCTGGCTGGGTCAGAGTTAGCGAAGGGAGGGGGTCTCTGCAACGTGTTCAGCAAAGGCATCTCGATACACCACCTCATCCTCCACCGTCCAGAATAGGCTAAATGACCAGCCTAGGGCCTCTGTCTACACAGTTGAGGGAACGCCGTACAGGTTAGACACGCATAGCTATGACTGTCCGTCCAGAGAAGTCCACAGGGCGAGGTGTGGGTCGGTCTAAAATGGCGGATAATTTTGACTGGACACGTACTCCTGTCACAATCGCAGTGTGATGTACTAGGTATCCCAAGCAGCCCAGTGCCTCGGAGGCAGAATGAGGCCAATATCCTTGAAGCACGCCATACCGGCAGCTGTGCAGCAAAGGCGGGCGATGGTGGATAGTTTGCTTGAGTGACCTACACGGCACGATGACGGCAGAGAAGTGGAAAATGGGACGGTTTGAGTAGAGGTGGGCTACACCCCACTCACCCTCGTTGCCCGAATGTCGAAGCGGCAGCACAAGGAGCAGGTGGCGGCGGGGGTGGAGAGGACTATGATGTGTAAAGGACGAAGGAGAAATTTGTGCACGCGACCACTGCGCCTATCCGACCGGCCAAGATCAAGAATTGAATAGGATTACACCAAATCAATCCGATATCAGGGTTGTTGACAGTCAACGTTTGCGTTTCCGAAAGGCGGTTTTTTAAAAATAGAGGACGGCCTGGCTGTACAACTACGGGATCACTTCACCCTTGGCGCTGGTGACTTAAGGGGGGGTATTGTCGTCGAGAGGACAGCGTTGAGCCTTCATGAAGGGGGTACTTTCGACGGTGCCATTTTTCATACCTCCATTGGCTCGTCAACCATTCTAAGAAGCCAAATTTTCCGCCGGTGAAAGTCTCCTATTGTGAGTTTGCTATTTTTATATCGTTCGTTTAGGGGCATGCCACGTCGGGCAGTAAACGATAAGTTGTAGGATGATAGCAAAGGCACTGTTAAGCCTTCTGTCGCTTGGTAGCCTGGTAGTCGCGCTGGTGAGTACCGGCCGGTTGGGCCTGGTACCGGGGTATTAATTTCGGCCCACCATTCAGTTGCTCACTGTCCTCCAGCTGAGAACACTTCACCCATAACTGTCTCCCTACCTTGTGAGCCGATGCCAACGTGCAACGTAAACAGCCCATGTTCCAGGCTTGTCTGCCATCATCGGCAGGGCCACGCAAATTGTCAGCCTCCTTAGCGCCTGAATCGCTTGCTAATGTACCCACCACCATTCAGTCTCCGAACCACTGCGCGGCGCTGTCCACACAACCCCTCCCCCCTTTTCACTAAGCATCTCCTCTCCTCTTTTCATTCACAATCCCACTCTTTCTAGCTGCGCTGGAGTGTCGGTCTAAGGGGCCGTGCCATGTTAACGGGAATTCCTGGTCTAGTAGACAGACGGTGAGTTTTTCCTTTTCATTGATGAGTCTTGCCGGCCTTACTCTCTCCTTGGTGTCCCTCATCGACTGGCACCCTGGCTGGCCATCGCGCTGGTGATTCTGTGTATCCAAACCTTTGCCTGCCGCCCCCCCTCCCCTTTCTTTACTCTGCCACATGGGCACGCAAGGGAAGGTGCAACTGAAGGTGCTCGTCGGGCTGACATTCGGCCCAGCCGGCCACCGCACCTCCTTACTCGCCACCATCCCCCCCTGTACCCCCCCTCTTCTCTCATCCCACCACGCCCTCTGATACCACTGCTCTCCCTTTGCGTTCCGCAACAGCGTCCCTTCCGCTTTGCTTCTTTCGCGGCGATGTGCTTCGAGGTCTCCATCGGGCTGCAGTGCGCGCGTGTGTGAATGTGGGTCCCTATTTAAACCCGCCGGCCCCGCTCTCCACATGCAATCATACGTTGACCGCTACCCTCACGCCGCTGTTCCGCCTTGCCCAACCAACTTTGCGCCTCCTTCGCTTTAACCACTCTCCCTCTAGACCACACTAGCTTTCAGAAATTGCCTCGACCCCCTCATTACCACGCCTTCCCTGCTCGCCTTTACTCCACCTTCACTTACGAACCCGCTCAATTAGTCTTGACTTGACCCATACCTCCAGCTTAGCGGCCATCATCAGCCAGACACCAACCCCTCCATACTAATATGTCGCCGTTGCCTCGTGTCTTCCTCGCTGCCTGCCTCTTGGTGCTGGGTGCCAATGCCATCGTGCTTGAGGTCCTGCACCCCTTCAGCCAGACCGTGTGGCACTCGGGCCAAAAGGTCAAGGTTCAGTACTCGCTCCAGCCCGACGCTGGTCAGCGCGAACTCTTCGTCAACGAGGGCGAGAAATTCGATGCCTACTTGGTCAAGGGCGGAAACTTTGAGTACGTCAAGCTCATCAAGCACGAGTGTAACCTGGCTGAGGGCGGTATTACCTTTACCGTCCCGAACGTCGAGCCTGGCAATGACTACTACGTGCGCATCGGTAACTACGACAACAACAACTTCTCGCACGTCTTTACCATCCAGAACCCTAACGGCAATGTCCGCGACCCCATCGACCCTTCGCTTAGAGCTGAATACGATGACGTGTATCACAAGTGGGACCGCGTCAGCGGTAAGGCTGCCACCAGCAGCATTTCCGGTAACTCGCTAGCTAGTATCTCGACGAAGACCGCCACCAGCAAGAGCAGTTCCGCCACGGCCACCGCCAGCCCCGATGCCGACAGCGCCGCCGGTACTCTCTCCGTTAACGCTGTTGCCTGCGGTGCCTTGACGACCCTAGGTCTCCTCCGGTTTCTGTAGCCGTGCCATTCGATATTCATATGCACCCCCGCGCGCGCTCTCTTTGTGGAGCATCAGCGCGTCCACTCATCCTCTTCAAATCAATTTAACCCACTTGATTACAATCGTCCTCCCTTGCTCCTATCTGCCGGTCCATGATACTTATCTTTTCATTCCATTGCAACCTAATGTAGGGTTTCTATAAAAACTCAATTCAGTCTCCATCCGAGGTTCGATCCCCCTTCCACGTGTTTGCTTGTATAGGTTGGTAAACAACCTGCCCTACACTGGGCCGGGTGATGTCGTTTAATACGGGGTTTTCCGAGCAAACCAAGGTTATGAGGCACGGAATCGACCCGGTGTCAGGTATGGAGGGCCGCCATACCATCCTCTCACCGGGTGCCTGTACCAAATCCCACAGGGGACTGACAACTAGCTACGACGCTACCATCTCCACTATTTACATTTAGTGGCTCAACACCAAAAAGTCATCATGCACGTGCCTGTAGGTTGATTGAATGATCATCATCTCGGACCCAGCAGTACCATGCGCACGGTAATGGATCAGCCGTCCGTCTGACGCTTCACTGTAGGCCTCAGAGTCCATTATCACTTCAAAGGAAGAGTGAATAAAGCGATGGGGTTCCAGGGTCTCTCTCCCCTTGCCCGCAGTGGCAGTTCTGCCCCCCACTGGATATTTGGTGCCCGGTTTCAGATCGGCGTTGGTATCGGCTTGTCGCCTGGTTTTTACTCCTGATGTCGCGTCAATCGCCTCTCAACCCTAGCCTCGTGAAGGGTTCAGGTAAGATGGTACCGATAGCCGAGTCCGAGTTAGTCGGTGCGCGAGGTCTCGTCTGCGGGTCTAGGGGAGGTAAAGGGGAGGGAGGGCTGGCGTGCGACATCCGATGCGGTGCGACCGAGAGGGGTCGCGGATCCAACGCAGGCGCATGGTCTCACCCTACGATTAAGGCGGGGTGGTTAATTCGCCGCCTCGGTTCCCTCTATTATACACGTAGACACCACCGGCGGTTTTCTCACCCGCCGCCCACCCCGCCCGTGTCTTACGCCCTCACCCGCTCCTCCCTCCCGACTGCAAGCGCCTCCTTGCTCGTTTACAATAGTTGATCTGCTCTGCCAGCTGACGCGCGGGTTTGTCCCTCTTTCCATTCCCCATCCAGGCCTTCTATTTTCTCCGTCTCGGCTTACTTACCCGCTCCTGTACACCCTTCCGAGTTATCATCCGGCGGTTTCCTAGCACCTTTACTTTGTGTTTCCAGGCATATATCCCACACTGTGCACTCTTTGTTGGCCCGCCATACTGCCGCGTGCAGGCGAAGCACCGTCAGAGTTGGAATCGTGACCAGCGAGGTAAGCATTCGCTGCGGCCACTGCCTCTACATGCTTCTTGCTCACCCAGCCCAGGGCGGCAATCCTGGGAGGTGATTGAGTATCCAGTGTTCATTTTCTACATTGATGGTAGCGGCTTAGGATACGCCATAGCCGTTTTTAGGTGCGACAGATCTCCGCATACATCCGCACTGTTCGTCTGTACGCGGAGCCTAAATGCCCACTGGTCCTTAACGCCTGCACATTTCATGACCAGCTTGGCTCAGTCCAAGCCGCCCGATCACATCATGCTGCCACCAAACCCTGTCTTTCTCACCTAATACACGGTATTCACTCTGTATTCGACATTTTTGCTTGTTGTGCATACCCGCTGTTCTCGTCGTGAGTATGTCCCTGCCCTTTTACTTCTCTGCCCAACCACTCGGACATCGTTTCTAGCCCATACTCCTCCTATTCCCATCACATCATCTATTAGCGCTGGCGTATATGCGCCGCACCTTTCGGGGCTCCGCCTGGCCTTCGGCCCGCTTTCCGCATTTCACCGTCGAGCATTCCGATTCCACCTCTTACCCCGCACATTTCTATTCACCAGTCCCCTCCTCCCCTCCTGTTGATATCTTGGTGCAGAAACCCCTGGCCGTACCACCTCTCTTCCTTGTTCCGCTACTAACGTACCACGCAGCAACTGTCTCCCCCCCTACGATACGGCTCACGCCTACAACTCCGATGCTCGGCAGTTAGCCCGACTAGTGTCCCGTTGAACCACACCGAGAAACCCATTGCATAGCCTCGCCAGTAACGCTAAGCCATACGTTCAGCAAAGCCATTCAACCCCGCTTTGCAAAAGTAAGTGACCCTGCTTGCCATACCTTTTACTCTTGCCTTCGCACTATTGAAGAGGCTCCGATGATCACCCCCCCCCCGCCCTCAATCCGAGTGTGACTGTTGCTGCTCAACCGACAAACCTCTGGGGGGGTTGGGAGGATCAACTGGATGGATTTTTGAAATAGTCGAGTTGGTGGGGTTTCCTAACGCTGCCAATCCAGGGACTGTAAGCCTTGAACGACGACGGGCCTACGGATTGGACTGGCGTAGATGGTGAATGTACAGGCCAGCCGACGTACCTCTGCCCTTATTAGCGTGTACCGCTCTGGCATGCCCCCAGCCGCACTTGACTGCACCTGGCGGTAGGATGATCTGGGCGGAAGGTTAGCGGGTACCATTGGCAAGTTTCAGAACGGGCAGCATGTCGGGAGGGTGGATATAAGGGTGGGAGGAGTTGCGGGGTTGATGCTGGGCATTGGGGGAGGGGGGTCCCCCCTCCAGGAGGTGTGGCTGGTACGACCTTGCACCCTGGAGTCTTGGACGCGCAATACTCGACCAGTCCGGTCGGTCATATTCGCGAGGATATCCGCATTCGGCCTCTCCTTCCCTCCCTCCCCCCTTCTTCTTACCGCGCCATGATCCATGTAACGTGCCTAGTGGAGGGAGGACATCGCTATCCAGTCTTCCACCCTTTATATTTACCCCATGCCCTGCCTCTGGCTCTTATTTATTAGACCCTCCGGCCCACCTGGTCCGTTTTTTCACCCGTTGTCAGTGCGGTAGCTGTATTCCCTCCCCCCTCCTTCCACCGCTCTTTCGTTTCCATACCTCTTTGCTAGCTTCGATTCCATCCTTTCATGATTAGGTCAACGGCGTTATCCATGGTCGGCACCGTACAGAAGTCGAGAATAACCTTCTTCGTGGTTGCTCTGCTTTAGGGGTACGGGAGACCCCCTTGGCCCGGCCAATGTGTTAGGCCGCTACCCGGCTACACTTTCGCTTCTAACCTGGCGTGTTTCACTTCCCGTGCGTTTGTGTAGAACTTCTTCTACCAACGCCTGTACCTATTGCTACTCCAGCTGGCCCTGGGTTTCAATTTCGTTGATGGCTTACGCAGTGTCGCTCTCTATACCTTTCTTTCCTACCTTCCCTCCTCTACTTTCCAACCTATTTGGTACATCGACCACGTAATCGCCGCTCCTTTTCTCTTGCCAGCCAGGTGGTGTACTTCGACCATTTATGCCCCACACCCTATATATACCCTATGCATGTACCGGCCCTGACTGACCGGCTGACCTGGTCCCAGCACTTCCTTTTTATTCTTCAATTACGACACTACCTCGCCTCCCGTACTGACCTCATTCGTCACCGCCTGACGTCACGCTAACTCACCCCACAACTATCTCTCTCTCTCTCTTGGACTTCTTCCCTACGGGGGTACCTTGTTCGTTACGGTACCCGCCTGTGTCTACTAATCAACAATTCAACCGCCGCAGGTTTACCTTCTAGAGTATCCAGGGCTCGGTTCCTTTCCTGCCCGAGTGCCCGTCCGTTGCCTTCGTAGCAGCCCCAATCAGCCGCCACCTGTACCTCCCGCATTTAATGCCTTATTTGGCCTAGCACTGTTGGTGACCCCTGACGCACCCCTGCCGCGGGCACTAACTAGCACCCTGACATCCCGCTATTTCTCCGGAACCGATCTCGACGCGTCTGTGTCACGTCCCCTCGTACTCGCTCCCCCCACCTTCCTTACCTGTCAGCCTCCCCCCCGCCCCTCCTCCCCCTCGTCTTTCCAGATCCGAGCCTTCCGCCCGCTTTTCACGCCCGACTTAGCACTATGAAGAACACCACCACCTTCTTCGTCAACAAGTGCAAGTCACTGAAGCAAATATGGCACAGCAAGAAGGGTGGATTGGGTCTCGGGCCGGACCAGGACCTGGACCGTCTGGAAGCCGTTGCTGAAGGAGATGAAAACGCCATCCCGAGCCACGCTGTGGGTGATGATGACGGCCAGCTCACCAGTGACAGCGAAGCCGACGATCGCATGAGCGGCGACGAGGCGGATCAAGCTGAGCACCTGGTTACGCCCATGGGTGGTAGCAGCGGGACCTCCAGTCTCGGTCGCGGCCGAACCCGGCATGGCGCCGCTGATACCGCGCCCCGCCGGGCGCCGTATCTCCTCCCCAACGGCTCCTTCGACTCGGCCACACCGGCCACGGGCCCCGAGCTGGACGCCCACTGGCACCAGCTCTACCACAATGCAACGATTCCACACTTCGCCACCTTGCCCCGGCACCCGCCAGTTTACCCCTACCATGGGTCGACCACACCCACGCCGGGACCGTCTACTCCGGCACCCCCAGTCGACAGCGCCATGACCACTCCCAGTTCGCTGTACCGCACACAGCGCCCATCCAATCCGGCCTATGAATCCACTACCCCGATCCGGTCCCGAACGTATAGTGGCAGCACCAGTGGTGGCCTCATGTCAGGTTGGGACCGCAGCGATCCTTTCCCGACCGACGCGACCACCGCGTTGGGGAACCCCGGGCGATCCGTGATCCGGCCTCCGCACAGTCACTACTACTGCCATCACCCCCAATTAAGTCTCGCGCCAGGCTCGACACCACGCACCGGCATAGGGAGCAGCAGCGGAGGAGCGGGAGGCACGGCAGGAGTCCATACCGTAGATGCCACCCGTCGCAAATCCAAGTGCCGAGTCACCTCATCGGGGTCATTCTCTCAGCCGGGTCCGAATAAGGTCCGCGTCAAAGGCCATAACGAGACTATTAAGGGCCGATTCCTCATGTCCCGGAGCCTGGAGGACATACACGGTTACCTCCGTCACCGCCACTCCCTACCCAGCCTCCTCCCTCTGTTCCAGCGCCACGGCTCGTCGAAATCCAAGCGGCACGTTTCTGAGCCTGGTCTGGGTACCAACGCAGTGCTACCAATTGGTAAGTTTGTATCCTGGCTATGACATTTTTGTATTGTCGTTGGGAGGGGAGCGTTCCCTCGGTATTTAGGATGGCCTTTAAGTCCGGGAATAGTGGGGCACTAGGGCACCTGTAGTGAGACGTAGGGCAGGCCCTGACCCTTTCCCTTCCCCTTCCCCTTCAGGGTCATTGGATGGGGGTCGCTCAATTGTCCCTATCTACAAACTACGCGGTTTGCCTCGGGAAAAGGATGGGTGGTCGTCACTATAACCCCTGGCATACCCTTTGATCGATCAGATGGGCGGAATCAAGCCCCAGATCGCCCCTCCAAAATGGTTGTCGTCTTGGTGGGCCCATATTTGTAAAGGCGGTGGTGCTTGTGTTGGTGAAACCCTCCCGAAACTTTTTTTCGTACCCGGTTTCCACGGGCTAGAACTCCCCCCCCTCCAACCGTATCCAAACCTCATTTGCTATCCAGGCTACCTTGACCTCCTGCGCCTACCTACTTTATCTTCGGCCTTTGCCTTAAAAAAAATTAATTTGGCATATGGTGCACCGGGCCACCACCATGACCTGCCGACGTCGGCTAACTTATCCAATTGCCCATGTCCCTCTATGCGCCACTCGTATTGCCACCCCCGTCCAGATTTCTTGCGTGAACTGCCCACGGAGCTCTCCCTACATGTGCTCAGCCACCTTGACGCGGCATCGCTGAACCGCGCCGCACTCGTATCCCGCTACTGGCGGCAGCTCACCCTCGATGCTCTGCTATGGAAACAGGCCTTTCAACGGCAAGCCAGCTGGAAACACACCTACGGATTCACGCCCGGTACCCGTCCGCGCCGCCATGCGGCCTGCCAAGCGACCGGGGAGTGGGAGGCGGACAGCCAGGCCACCATCCCGTCGAGTTCCCGCCCCTTTCCGACCCTGGCCCCCGGCACACCGCTGTCGGAACTGGCTCCGTCCTGGGAAGCCCCAATCACAACCCCAGCGGACCACCCAGAGCTGGCCGCCCACCACGTCCCGCCCCCGTCACTTAACTACTTTGGCGAGATGACCTCGACTTTCGCCAGCAGCTCCCAGCTGACCCACCAGAGCTCGGCTTTCTCTCTCACGGGTGGAGGTAGCTGTTTAGCCCCGGCCCAGGAGCCGTCTGTAGCCATGGACTACCAGCTGGCCACCCCACCGGATAGCGGCGCTTCCCCGCTGTCCATTCGGATGAACGTGGACAGCCCCCTGCCGGCCTCGCCCTGCGGAATGACCGTGGACGACAAGTTCCCCGAGATGCGGCCCTGGCGGCACATGTACCAGCAACGGCACCGCCTGGAACAGCGGTGGGCCGAGAACGGCCCCAAGATTGTGCACTACCTGAACGGGCACACCGACAGCGTCTACTGCCTACAATTCCACGACAACCTTCTGGTCACAGGCTCGCGCGACCGCAGCATTAAGTTCTGGGACCTGGATCACGAATACTACTGCACCCGCACGCTAACGGGTCACGAAGGGTCGGTGCTTTGTCTCAAGTACGACGCCCGTCAGCTGGTGACTGGATCCAGCGACCACACGGTGAGGCTGTGGGATATGCACGGCCCCACCCCCGACGGAGCCAATGACCAGTCCAGTATGCGTCTCCGCGGCCACGTGGCCGGGGTCCTCGACGTAGCCATGAATGACACGGCAGTGGTCTCGTGTTCCAAAGACTGCACGATAAAAATGTGGGACCGTGTCACGGGCGAACTGATGCGTAGTATCCCGGCCCACCGGCGGCCGGTCAACGCCATCCAGCTGAGTGGCCGCCAAATGGTATCCGCGTCCGGAGACGGCCTTGTCAACCTGTGGGACGTCGAGACGGGGCAACAGGTACGATCCTTCGCGGGCCACTTGTCTGGCTTAGCCTGTGTGCAGTTCCGCGACAACCGAGTTCTATCCGGATCCAATGACAAGTCCATCAAGGTGTGGGATCCACGTACCCCGGACTGCGTTGCCACCCTCACGGGCCACCAGGACCTGGTGCGCACCCTACACTACGCCGGCGGTGACCGGTTGGTGTCCGGGTCGTATGACCAAACGGTCAAGATCTGGGACCTGGCCAACCTCAAGTGCAACCTATCCCTCGACAATGGCCATTCGTCCTGGGTCTTCGATGTGCGTTGCGACCTGACCCGGCTCATCAGCGCCGGCCAGGATCAAAAAATTCTCGTGTGGGACTTTGCCCCGGATCTCAATGAGAACCTCCTGGTCGCTTGAGCCGCCTTGGTTCTGGCCCCCCCCCTGGTGCGCGTGGCGTGCGGTTCCACTGTGGGATGATTTATATATTTATGATTTTTATTTAGAGGCTCGTCGCAACGGTGTGGGTCGCACGCGGGGAGCCTGGGTCATCTTGGTTATATCGTGTGATGTAATGTTTTTTCTCAGTTTTAGTGTAGTTTTGGTTGGTTTCAGCCATGTGGCACCTTTGGCTGCTTTTATGTAACGTCGTAGTCTGCTTTCGTTTTATATATTACATTATTTTTTACATATTTAATCGACACAAGGACAATTTAGTATTTTTCTGGTTCACAAGATGTTGTAATACATTATGTGCGTTCATTAGATTGAGGTTATAAAAGTGGGTTGGAATTAAAAGTGGAGAAAAGTAGCACTGGCCGGCACAGTCTCACCCACTCTGTACGGCTTGGGAAAGGAGAAAGCAGAGGGACCCGCGAAACGGGTACTAAACATGGATTAGAGAGAGAGAGAGAAAGCAACACAGAGTATCGGCCCATGAAATGGCAGCAAGGATTGACTAACTAGAGGAATGGGATAGAGAGGGAGTAGGAGGGCGGGAAGAGAAGGGTGCGGGGGAGCCGGACCACATAATCGCAAGGCACGGGGATGTGGACGTGATCCGCGGTCGTATAGGTAACACAGGTTTTAAAAGAAAATTGGGCGGCAGCGGTTGCAGTAGGCGACAATTGGACGGTCTGTCAAGACCAGGGGACCTGGTTAGTCTCGCACGGACCGCGGCCCATACGCACACACACACACATATATATATATATATATATATGGGCTTTACTTTAGGCCGATTTCTTCTCGTTGAGTCGGCAGGGTGGCAGGTGGTTCCGGTTACGAGAGTTGGTGCACGGGGTGGCGGGGGCCGCATCCTGGGACATGAGCACACTACCGAGGAGGATAAGGCTGGATCCAAACCACCAGCGCAGAGACAGGGGCTCGTTAAAGGCGATGTGGCCGAGGACGGCGGTCATCATGAAGTTGACGGCGGTATTGTACACGGTGACGGTGATGGACGAGTCGGCCTTGTGCAGGGCCTTGGAGAAAAGGGCCCACATGAGGGCGTTGCTCAGAAAAATGAGCGCCAGGAACGTGCCGCGCAGCGTGTAGGCCAGACCGTCCGTGCTGTGCAGCAGGTCCACGCCGGCCACGCGAGTCAGTAGGTCGGCGGCCGTACGGCTCATGCCCGCCGTGGCCCCCGCCGCGGTCGAACTACCCAAGCCCATGGGTCCCTCCAAGAGGAGGGTCTGCAGGCGGGCGGCCAGCTCGGTCGTGCGGGCATCCACAGCGAGCTTGGCGAACAGGGAGGCTGAAGCGGCGAGTGACCCCGAAAGGATGGCGTAGGAGGTCCCGCAGGGCAGCACGTTGAACCGCTGCGGAAGCTGTTCAGCAGCCTTACCGAAGGTGCCACGGAAGTTGTCGTAGTCGATTTTGGGCATGGTGAGTCAAAAACAAAAATTATAACGGGAAGGAGGGGGCAGGGTCGACGCTGAGGAAAAGGAGGTAAAGATAAATGGGATGGTGAGACGGTAGGAATGGGAAGGGATGGTTTAGCGGGCGTAATCTGACGGGTCAGACGGGGTGTTGGAATGGGCTGAGACCGAGGGCAACGTCAGCAAGGTCGGGTGACGAAAGGCGGTCTGGGCGGCTAATGGCGGCGTGGAAAAATTAAAGGAAAAAAACCCGAAAGGTGAAGTAAGACAAGGCAGGGTAAATATTAAGTAGCGACTTGGTGTAACGCTAGTCAGTAGGCATGAGAAGGGGCGCGGAAGGGTGGGATTAGACGGGATAGGGATGTACGCTGGCACGGTTTATAAAAAACACACACACACAAAGTTTGGAAAGGAATTCAAGGGAGAGAGGTCGGGTGTGGGCGAGAGCAGTGCGTCTTGAAGGATAACCCCCACGCCAGGCTGAGTCGGGGGGGGGGCTAGGCGAGTCCCGGCTGCAAAAATTGCGCAGGCCAACCGTAGCAGGAAAGGTGGGAGAATTCGGAAGTTCCTGACAAAGCATTCCGAGCCGGAGCGACCGGAAGAGGAGGAGGAGCAAAACAACCTGGGTGGGTGCGGGTAAAGATCAGGCCGAAAAAGGTGGTGAGGAGGGGAGAGACCGGCGATAAGCGGGCTGGCAGTGTTAGTATGGGGAGAGGGAGGGGCCCAGTGGCTTACGCTGGCGACTGGATGAGGAAATTAGGGTGCGTCAATCTGTGCCGATGTGACTGACTGCGGCCGAATACGGGTGGGTTTGCGGATGGGAGGGAGGGGGCCACGCAAGCTCCTTCAGGGCCATAGTGTGCCAGCTGCCAGACTACCGGCGCTGGTCGGCGGCCAGAAAAGGAAAAGAATTAACAGAAAAAAAAAACTGGGGATAATGAGAGCGACTGGAGGACGCAGAGGCGTCAGCGAATAGTTCCCGCCAGGCCCGAGATGTCCAAAGCTGCTGGTTAGGGACGGTGAGCGTCGGCGGGAATGGTCGGCACGAAAGGAGTGGCCAGTGCAGCCAACCAGAGGCTACGATGCGCCTAGTCCTCGCTGGACCGGTAGGCTGACGGGTCTTGTCCCTGAAGATCGGGTGGTTAACTCACCACACAAAGCGAAATGCCTCAAGCCAGGACTGAACCGTTTTATAGAAAAAAGAATACAGTCAAGAAACGGGCATGGTTAGGCCGCGAGTAGCGGTTAGACCGTAAGACAGTGGGTAACATAAGCCATGTGCTACGCAGCACTAAACAACTGAGGGCAGTGCCGCATTAGCAGAATCAGCCAATGGACCCATCAACTTACCGCCGCTCCTCCCCTCACTGGTAAGTCACCTTGAGGTGCGGATTATTCGATCAAGTGATACGATTTTGATATCTGGTAGTTTGAACCTGTGGGTTCATCCCCCCACTACCTCCCTGATTGTTAGTAATGACGTTTTATAGGCTACTATCAAATCAATTATGTAAAAACAGGGGAATAAAATAGTCTATATAGAGGTATACACCAGGTTAATCGCGACGGGAAAAAGCCCAATTAGCTGATGAGGGGGGGGGGAGAAGGTCGTAGAGTGAATGGAAAGAGAGAGAGTGTGTGTGTGTGGTGGGGGGGGGGTGGAGGAGGGAGAGTGCAGGTGCCTACGGATACAGCGCATAACTAGCCCAAAAACTCCTCCCTTCCTACCCTACCCCCTTTACCATAATGCCGAACTAAGCGCCCGACCGACGGACGGTAAGCCGCTGGTTGCTAAAGCTCAGGGTATCCTGACGGACTAGGATGGTGAGGGCGCGTTCGAATGCATGTTCCGTGAACCCTTCGCGGAGGAACTGATCCTTGAGGGCGCGGGTGCTGACGGTAGACCCCAGGACGAGGCGACGTCGAACGGCCTTCTCAATCCGCAAAACCTCGGCCTGAAGCTCGTTCCGGGTGACCCCCTCGACCTGGCCGGTCTGGACGGCGTCGATCGTGGAGGCACGGAACAGCCGTAGGGCCTCCTCGACGTGTTCCTCGGTGGCCACCGGGGATAGGGTCATCTTGGCTAGGGACTCGGAAATACGCACAATGGCCTCCAGTTGACGCACGGTGATGGGGATGGACGACCGTTCGTTGGCGTCGCGTTCCATCGAGTGGATCTGACTGCGCAGCTGCACAAAGTGGCTACTGAGCTTCTCAGCAGCTTCGGGGCTCAGGCGTGGGGCGCACTTGGTCTTACAGTACGACACGTACCGCTTCATCTTGGGCACGTCAATCTCACCCACCACCTGGTCGGCCGGGTTGGCGCTGTTCATATGGATGTTCATGACGTGCTTGGCGATGGTCCGGTCGCGCAGCTCCGAGTGCTCGTCGCGCACGATGAAAATCATGTCGAAACGCGATAGGATGGTGGTCTGGAAGTCAATGTTATCTCCGGCCGACTTCATGTCGTCGTAGCGACCAAACACCGGGTTGGCCGCCGCCAGCACCGACGTGCGTGAATTAAGGATGGTGGTGATACCGGCCTTGGCGATCGAAATGGTCTGCTGCTCCATAGCCTCGTGGATGGCCACCCGGTCCTCCTCCCGCATCTTGTCAAACTCGTCAATGCACACCACGCCGCCATCGGCCAGCACCATGGCACCCCCTTCCAGGTAAAACTCGCGTGACCCCGGGTCGCGGATCACGGACGCCGTCAGACCAGCCGCACTGCTGCCCTTACCAGAGGTGTACACCGAGATGGGGGCCACGCGCTCCACGAATTTCAGCAGCTGACTCTTGGCCGTTCCAGGGTCACCGAGAAGGAGCACGTTGATGTCGCCGCGTAGCCGCATGCCGTCGGGTAGAACCTTCTTGGACCCGCCGAAGAGCAGGCAGGCAATGGCGCACTTGATGTCTTCGTTGCCAAAGATGGAGGGTGCGATTGACCGGGTAAAATTGCGGTAAAAGTCGGGCTGGCGGGCCAGGTTGATGAATTCCTGCTCTTCCTCGGCGCTAAACACGGTGCGGCCAGCGCCGTGGCCGCCGCTTTCCACCTCAAAGCCAACCAGCCGGAGGTACGGCGAGCGGATAGCCACCGCGCCCGTAGCCTTGACCTTCTTGTTCTGGAAGATGGAGAAGATGCCCGTGACGATGACCCGAGTACCGGGAACGACCTTGTTGACGAGGTAACGGTCCGCGCTCAACATGATGTGGCGGGGCAGTTCGCCGACCGGGACGAGATCAGGGGCTTCCTGGAGCTTGAGCGTCTGCTGGTCGACGAAACGGCACTTGTCGTGTACCACCACATAGGGGTCGAGCGGGCAGCTGGGAGCATTGGTGTCCAGCTTGACGCTGTTGCACGTGCGGGGCAGGTTGAGCCCGGCAAATCCGCCGCTGACCGGGAGGACGCGCGTGCCGCGGCAGAACCGGCACATGAGGTGGACATGGGTGGCCTTGGAGCTGAGCGCCGAGGCGGCGATCACAATACCGGCGATACGCACCAGCTTAGAGATGGTGGTGGAGTCGAGGCTGCGCACATTGGTCAGATTGGAGTTGGACCGCAGGGTCACCTGGCACTCGGGCACCTCCACACCTTCCGGGTTGGTCGGCGCCAAAATCTTGTGGGCAGTCCGACGCACAGCGCTCTCGAACAGTGGCAGCACATCGCCCGGTCGGTCGGCCAACCGGTGGCCCAGGTTCTCGTCGTAGGCAATGAGGTCCTGCATGTCCACTTCCAGCATGTACTGCTTGATCAGCAGGTTCTGGCGGAGCTGGTCACGGTAGACAAACTGGTTGTCGACGCAGAAGTTTTGCAGGAAATTAAAGAGCTCCTGCTCCAGAATGTTGTTGTCGCTCTGATGCACCTCGCCCGGCAGGACACTGGTGGTGAAGATGCGGCCGGCATCCCAACCCTGAGCGGCCATGGTGGAAGCGTAGAGGGGTAAGGTATGGGGATGTGGAGGTAGGGTAGGGCGGAGTTGCGGACTCGGAATGGCCACTTGTAAAAGGGCAATAGAAAACAAAAACAAAATAAAATAGAAAGGTAGGTGCGGTAGGCCGTAAAACTGGGTTGCGAATAGCACGGCTTCACTAGTGACGAAGCAGATGCGGTGAAGCACGAGAAGGTGGTGGCAAGCGGACAGTCCACCTCAGAGGCTGTGAAGCACCACGGGCCCTTGATTCCCAAAATGTAAACAGAAAACAACGGCGAGAGAAGTATGAGGAGGGAAGGGAGGGGGGGCAGTAGTAGTGGGAGCAGCGGTGGGTAAACAGGGGCAACATAGGTGGGACCCGTAGCAACGGGGCCAATCATTAGGAGTTCTACGAAGGGGAGGGGGGCAGAGAGTAAGACGAGGGAGTGGTGAAGCAGCGAGAAGACTCATCCAAGCCCGTCTGGGCAAATATCTTCTTGAACCGAACTGGGGACTAGTTCACCGACAGACCTCGATGAGGAATCCCTCATTGCGTAACTCAAGTAGTCCTTTTATATATATATATGTCGGTCTCTTGCCTTAGCTACAAAAGGACAGTTTATCAATCATCAATAGTACAGGGGAACTGGCGACATTTATTGGGGGGAACTAAGGGGCGCAGAGCATACAAAAACTCATACCACCTCATCCATCCATGCCCACGAGACGGAGGCGGCAGGTAATTGATGGCTGTTTTGGTTTCTCGAGGGAGTGGTGGAGGGGGGGGGAAAGGCTAGCTCAATCCGTTCTACTCGGCCTTCATATCGGCGACCTTGCGGTGGAACAGGGCCTCGGCGTCGGTCCATACGCGGGCGTTGGAGCGGCTAGGTAGCTCCAGGAGAGATGGCAGGAGGTCAGACGAGAAGGCGTGGCTGCTCTCGCGGGGCAACATGGTGGGCAGATGATCGATGGCAACGATTTCCAACTTGGGGGTACCAGCGGCGGTGGGCACGGTGAGCGTCGGGTGGTCGAACGTGGTGTTGACATTGTAGAACGGGATGGGGTTGTGTGGGTTGGTGGTATCGCAGCTGACATCCACGATGACCGACAGCCGGCGCTCGGGGCGGTCCAGCTGGGCCTGGGTGATGAACGGCGGGATCGGGGTGGACAGGTAGATGCAGTTGATAAAAATGTCGCTGTCGGCAATCTCCTGGAACGGTCCCCTCTTGGCCGTCTCGGCCATGTCCCACTTGAGCAGGTGGTCTTCGGGGATTCCGGCCTTGCGGGCCAGGTCCAGGGCCCCGCGGCCGCAGCGACCCAGGGCGCCGATGACGATCAGGCGCGGGTAGCGACCCAGCCGTTCAGCGGCCTGGGCGACCTTAGTGCGCAGCTCCGTGACCAGGGCGTCCTCGTTGGGATAGGGATGCACGGCCGGGAAGGGGGCCTTGGCATCGTCACTGTGCTGGTGGCACCATAGGTCGATACCCACGGCGGCCCCGGCGAACCCGGCGTGGAACCCGAAGGCGGCCACGCGGCGGCCGTTAGGATCGTTCAGGAACTCTAGGTCCAGTAGGGTACCCTGGCCGCGGTCAAACCGGGACAGCACGTCCTTCCAGCCACCCTGGTTCTTGAAGCAGTGGGCGAACATGATGTGGGTGTGTGGTAGCGGCGACTCGTCATTCTCGGGGAGTTCCTTGAGGCCAATCACGTAAGCGTCGCGAGGGGCCTCCGTCTTCCAGGTGCCGCCGGCGACGACCGTGCAGCCGGCGTCGGCGTATTCCTGGTCGTCAAAGATGCGCTGCTCCGAACGCTCAGCCGTGATCTGGAAGCCCTGGGCGATGAGCTGGCGGCACACCTCGGGGGAGAGGGCGGCCCGGTGCTCGAAGGGCTTGGTCTCTTCGCGGAGCCACAGGTGAGTCGTCGTCATGGTGAAATGAGGGTAGTATAAATAGAGAGGGAGACTAGAGAACGGAGGGGGCCTGTGACTCGGAATGGAGTCAAGCTTCAAAATGGTCGGACGGCGTACAATTGACAGATACAGAAAGCGTGAGGAAGGGTAGAGCTGCTACTGGGGGTTGTAGTGAGGTAGCGCGGAGGGCCGTGGTGCAGGGCTAGTGCGAAAGCCGGGGGAGAGAGAGGAGAGGTGGAATATGGGTGGTTAGAGCGGCAAGCACGGGGCGTGGCTACATGGGTCTATATAGCCCTGCAACGGCCAAGCGCGGAAGGGAGCGGTGGTGAGCGACCACGGGAAGTAGTCCATTCATCCGAAGCAAGTGACCCATCTTGTTTGGTTACACCCAATAGGCAACGCCTCCTCCCTCCTTCGCTCATCACCGCTGTGTGCCCAGCAAGCCCTGAGGCACGAAAAAAAGAAGGGAAAACCGAAGCGCTGCCAACCCCGCCGCCGCTATCCTTCGCCAGGGATTGCTCCAATTGGCTCTCATCCCTAATGATTCGTTTAGGGCAGCTGTGATCTCGTGGCGTGGCTCCCCCCTCCCATACCGCACAGTACGATTCACTCCACGGAGAGACAATTCCTGCTCTCTACGCGACTCTTTCTCTCTCTATGTGTGCATGGCAGATCCCTAACATATCCAAGCCAGTAAAATGATTCATTACCAGTAGGGCCACCCATGCCTCTATTGCAGGCTCTATTCCCGCCCAGCATAGGTCGTCGCTACAACGCCTGTATTCTCTCCACCCTCCCCCCCCCATGGCACGCACCCCCCCCCACCCCCTCGGTGGTGCTTGCAGGTTCAGTCATCGCACGGCGCCCAACTGCACCACCCAGCGGGCGGCGGTTGGCCTCGTACACGACGGCCCCGGCCGTTCCTCTCCCCACCCCCCCAACCGGCCTGGTCACTCTCAAATCACGCGGGAGGACCTAGATGGGTAGGTGGCCCCAATGGAAACATATCCCAACATCGTCATCTTAACCGCTACGGGACATGGCCAGATAGGTCACCTAAGCCTGGGTTATGATAGCTGGATTCCCTGCTGGGTAATATTGAAGAGACTGAAAGTAATGGTTGAAGGACATTGTGCAACCTTCGGCAGGTGCTAACTACCCCACCCATATGACAAGGGAACCTCGAATATCCGGTCCGCTCCTTGTTGAGCGAGACCAGTACCATTCGATAGCCCTTGAGGCACCGGTAAACGTAGTATAGGTCGCAACCGTGTATATCGCGTAGTTTTCGAGGTAAATGCGTTTTTGTGATTTTTTCTTAATTAGACTTCTTAGTCTTCATGACGTTATACAGCGTGTGAAAAGTTGTTATACCCTGTTCATATATGCGATTGGTTTCGAATAATCAATGGATTTTAAAAGGTTAGATTATTCAGGAAAGAGGTGTCGATTTATTACTAGGCGCGACAGGAACAATATATATTCTAGAAAATAGAGTACTGTCAAATGGTGAAGTCTACTGTCATTGTTGTTATCGTCATGGTTCTGTCATTGGTAGTAGCTAAAATGATAAAGCTAAAAGAATACCCTACCAGCAGCCATATCCATTGGCCACCGGAGCTAACAACATATCCAAAGCGAATGGACCGGACTCAGGTACCCAGCTAACAGGCTCTTGGTCCTGGCGTACAACAACATAATAAAGCGGACCAAGATCTGACAGCCGTTCCCGCTTTCAAACGACCCCCTAGCACAGTATAGAGAGTAGCAATATGCAGTCGGAGCGGAGGTTTCCGAATCTGCAATGATAAGGGTAATTGGATAGCTATTGATGCAGATACCAAACAAATAAAGTCGATAACGTGAAACAACAAGCGAGCTTAGGGGGATATTGCTACTAGACTTTACTAAACAAACAGTGCCAACGGATGGCACTATGCGACGAGAATAAATGAAAAAAAGCTGCCGGGCCCCGTGTTGCCTACTAGGGCCCAGCCTTTATACTGACATGCTAAAATGATCTACTAGACTATTGGTGGAGAGCCTGGCTAGGCCTCTGTCTCTTCTGGACCTC
>JANBPT010000556.1:0-30914 GCA_027575765.1 Tieghemiomyces parasiticus
GCTCAGGGAGTGTTTTCCCAACCCTGCCTTGGGGTACTATTATTTATTAAAATTACTATCACACACTACGCTACACAAAATTATGGTATTTTTAAAAATTATGAAGGCCAATCGCTATTTAGGCCCTGAAAACACATAAACAAACATAACTCGGAATCCAAGGCCCACACACCCAAACGACGCACAAGGCGTTTGTCAGTAACAAAAGGGCTATTGAATGGTATAGGTCACTCTTCAAAGTAGGTGTCACACTTTTTGACTATTCCCTTGTAAGCTTGGGGAGTGTTTTTCTATCAACCCTGCCTTGGGATACTATTTCTAATAAATTAGATTAAACCAAACTATGTTTCACATTGTGTTGTGCGCTGGAACTAACACCCTATAAAGCAGGTACCTTAGTCCAGTTCATTTGGTTTGGATATTTTGTTAGCTCCAGTGACCAATGGATATGGCCACCAGAAGGGTATTCTTTTTGGTTGTCTCATTTTAGCTACTGCCAATGACGGAACCATGACAATGGTGCCATTGACAGTAGACTCTACAATACCACAATAGTCTATTTCATAATATATATATATATATATATTGTTCCTGTTGCGTTCTAGTAATAAATTGGAACCTATTTTCTGAAAACCTGACCTTTTAAACACCATTTATTACTTGGAACCAATCTTGTATGTGTACAAGGTACAACATTGTGTTGTGAGTGGTGCACACAATGCATGTAAAATAAAGATAATAGCCAGGCAAAGTTGTTAAAATTAAGGGGCAATGGGCAAGCAGATGGTAGAGTCAGGGGTGACTAAGAAATAGGTTAGCAAGCACAAGCAGACAGGTCAAGATTTAAACCTTAGCATAGATGATGCCAGATTGGATATTGAGATAGAAATGTAGTTTATTTCTAGGTGCCAGTTGTGGAAATTTAAATTGGTGTAAAAGGTTGATAAAAGCAGGGTCATTGGAATTGGGTTGTCATTATATCAGGACAGTTTCCTGTTAATGATGACGCAGACTGAGTAATGGGTCTGTTGCTAGTGATAAAGTCTTTTTAGTCATAAAATGGACCCAAGCTTAGAATAGGCTGCAACTGATAAAAGAGTAAGGATATGGGGCCGTGATTGTGTGGACTAGTCTACTACAATTTTGTGGAATCCAAATGATGCTGTAGACACCTGATAATTCCTGGTGGGAAAACATAGCTAGGACAAGTAACAGGGATCTGTAACACATTGGCAAATCCACCAGGGAAGGCTAAATGAGTCTGCCAAGGCATGGGAAAGTCAATACATTGAGAGTATGTAGCCAGGCCAATTATCTCACCAATGATGGGCCTGATTTCCCATGGCTTGGATTTCTGTGGTAGGTTAAACTGTAAATGAATAAACTAGTAGCAGGGAGATAGATTATCATTTATTAGGTTCTGACTTGGGGCTTTATATTGGGTCTCAGCCTGTGGTTTGGCCTTGTTGGCACATGCAAGTGTGGAAAGTTATAGAATCATAGAGATGTATGGAAATATAGTAAGTTGTTTGGAAGGGTTAGTCTGGAAGGTTGAGGCAAGTTGGGTAATGGTAATTATTGTCCCATTGATTGCATGAGTGGTGGTCCTGGTGTGTGGTGGCATTGCGGGTGGCTGCTGCCTGGTGCATTAGGTAAGGTTGTCTTTAGGTGACCACAGTCTCATACGTTTTGACTATTCACATTTCATACCTTTATTATTTATTTTGTGTCATCCTGGAGGTCGCAAAAGTTATCCACCGGCCTAAATAACTAAGGCAACCAGAAGTAACTGATTTAGAATTGGTATTGCACTATCATATTTAAGGCCTGAGTTTCTGCACTATAAGCTTGGGGATTGCTTTTCTCTACCCTACCTTGGGGTACCTAGTTCTTAAATAAAACAGGTTTTATAGAGGCTCAATAATCAATATGGGTTATCCAACCAAATGGTGTTTATTCAATATAGTTACCACCACCCTGCACCACTCAGCAAGCCCTTTCTATCCAGCTATCATAGCAGGTTCTCAAACCATTTGGCTGGAGTTTAGCTAGCTCCAATTGTCAAGTGTCCATGATTACCTCTGGTGTGCTGAACTTCTTGTCCCTTGGCCGCTGTTTGATATCCCTGGACAGCCAGAAGTCACAGGGGGCCGGGTCAGCAGGACAGTAGGGAGGGGCTGGCAAAAGTTTGGGTTTAGAGGTGGAAATGTAGGCCTGGGTAGCTGTAGAATGATGTGGTGGTGCATTAACATGGTAGAGCCACAGGGGGTGACAGTCCATACTTTCACATGCCTCCACTCAGGCCTGGACCATGGGCTCCAGTCTGTACTCTATATTGAGTTTGGTGGTGACCTTGACAATCAGGCGTATTAGGTCATGCCTGGTGAAAAATAAATGGTCAGCACCACCTTGGGTGTGGTATGGCCTTGGTAGGTCTCAGTTGGGATGGGGCCACCTTGAGGGCACCACCTCCGGCAATTGGAGCCAGCAGAGGGATCATAAAGGTGCGCCCAGGTCTCACCACCTATGACGATGGAGTCCAGTAGGTAGTCACTGGCTCCATCAAATTTCTCCAGGAACTCGGTGGCAAAATGTACTTGCTTGTGGCGCTGGTCATTGGTGAGGTTGTGGGGGATCCAGCAATTGAAGTAGCTATGTAGTCCCAGGTCCCTGCGCAGGACGTTGTACATGGTACTAGGGGAAGTGTGGCAGGCATGGGCCAGCTGCTCAGCAGTCAGTTGAGGGTCTTCCTTTAGCCTTTTCAGGATCACGTCCCCATAATATCCACCAATGTCATTGGATGGGCAGCCAGGACAAGGGTCATCTTCAAAAGGGTGGTGACCTGTGCAAAAGCAATCTAGCCACCTGTAGATGGTGGAGCAGCTTGGGGTAGCGGGACCCAGCTTTGAAGTCTAAACATTTAGAATATCATCTGCCTTGCGGTCCTCCAAATAGTAATTATAAATGAGGACCCATACGTCATACCCGGTTCATTGGGGCAGGGTAGGGGGAGGGGGACTTTAAAAAGTAGACTTGATGGATGGTTAAAAAAAATAAGTTTTGAAGTCAGAAAGGGTTCAATCCTGGAATGGTTTATACCAATTGCCTTGGCACCATTGCCTCTCCTAGGTTTCATCTGTAACGCTGCTATTCGAGATCTCCGGCTTAAAAGTATTTAATGATTTAGTTTCACCTATACATCTAGCACTCAAGAGTTTCTACTATACTTGGCCCCTGGGCCATTTCTAATATCACCCCCCCCCATGGCTAGACACGTTACGGCCACCATTACGCATGGTTGCCTTCATCCAATTAACTTCCCTGGCAACTTTTTCAGTGTGGTTTCTACTACAATTCCAAGTTTTATTGTTAGGTATGAAAAATAAAACAAGGCCAAAGAGACTGTGGAAACGAGATTATCAGCACTGGTTCACTCTGACACCATTCCTAAGGCGTAGACTCAAAGGTGCGCGGGTAGTTCGGGTCCATGAACTGGGCGACGAGTTCAGCCGTGATAGCTGCTTCACGGCGCTGGAACTCGGCTACGAAGGTCTGGAGCTCGGCGATACAGCGCTGCTTAAGCGCCCCGGTGGTCAAGGTACCGGCACGGTAGTCGTCGGCCAACTGTTGGAGTTCGGCATCGTTGTCGCTAAAGAAAGTGAGGTACTGGTACGACACATCCACATCGGGGTTACCGCCGTTCTTTTGATGGAGCTCCATCGTGTCACCACCCCCAGAGAAGGCGTAGCGGTTGATTTTGTTCTTAATCTGGTTGGGAGTGTCGCTCATAAATATGGCCGAGACGTCGATGGACGAGCTCATCTTGGACTGCGGGCCCTGGAGGGCCGGGAGAAAGACGGCATGGATGAGGGCGGGTTTCGGGTACTTGAGTTTATGGGCGACATCGCGGGTCACCCGGAAGTAGGGGTCCTGGTCGATGGCGCAAGGAATCAGGCACGGAATGTCCTTGCGGTTGCCAAAGATCTGTGGGAAGGAGTTGGAGAAGGACGGGGCAGCCTGCACGGCCACAAAGTGCAGCTTCCCGATACAGTCGCTGTCGTTGAACCCGAAGGTGGCCTTGGATGTGCTGGTGGTGATACCTCGGGAGATGCGCACGACGTTCTGGTAGAAGGCGCCGCTCATGTAGTCCAGGTTGGAGAAAATGAAGGTCTTGTCGAGCTTGAACCCGCAGGCGATGATCTCCCGGGCGTTGACCTTGGCGTACTCGCGCACCTGGTCGAGGGTGAGGTCGTTTTTGAACAGAAACTTTTCGTCGTCGGTGAGCTGGATCACGATGGGCACGTCGAACACCTCTTGCAGCCACTGGCAAAAGACGAACGGGATCATGTGGCCAATGTGCATGTGGCCGCGGCTGGGTCCCCGGCCAGTGTAGAGGAAGAAGGGTTTCTTTTGTTCGTAGCGGTCCAGGATGCGACCCAGTTCGCGGTGCGAAAAGAAGATTCCACGGCGAAGATAGCGGTGGGGTTTACGGCCCGTAAGCCGTTCAAAGCGGGCAAGGAGTTCGGCGTCGATGCGTCGGGTACCAAACTGGGCGATCAGCTTGTCGTAGTCGATGGCTTGCTGAATACCGTCCACCACGGCGCCCTCCACCTCCCACGGCGTCACGTTCTGGCCCAGGGCAGCGGCCGGGGCCGAATCACTCGTTGCGGTTTGTTGATCCATGGGGTACGATTATGAAATGTGCGGCAAGTAGATTCAGAAGAAGTGGGCAGTGGAAGTAGCTGGGGTGGGGAGGTCAAACCTGCGCTTGTCCCAAAGGTATGCCTTGTAAGGTACAAAAATACGGCCTGGGGTTGGGTTGAGTGACTCACTTTTACCGCCACCACTGGCGTGGACCGATAGTGTGGCACGCTACCCGGTGCGTTCTGAGGCTGGCTGAGGGTCAGCGGGGAATGAATTCTATCTCCATGCACGCTCCTCTGCAGCCGGTTGCTGCCCTGCCAAGATGCAATAAAAAAGAAAACACGGTCGTGGTCGCCAGTGTCGGAGACTAGGGGGCAGGAGTGGGACGACGGGGGGAAAGGAGCAACCGGTTGTGAGCCAGCTGGATGGTGAGCGGCAGAGCTGGCCGGCGCTCAGCTTTGGAACGACAGGTAAAGAGCGACACTACGGCGGCACGGATTGCCATTATCGCGACGGCCGGTCCCCGTGCGGGGACTGGAGCTGCCTGCCTTATTCAGAGATCTCAACTGTAGCCGCTGCAAGGGAGGAAACTACAAAAGGAGGCGGCACCATACGGCCCGCGGCGGCCACCGCCCCCCCCTCCATTTATCCCCTATTACTCGAACTCCCCCCCTCTCTCTCTTCCACTGTGCTCTATTGGCGTATTTTTAGCGCCCCGCGCGTTCATTGTGTTCCACCGTGTATAACGCTGACTAGCACACTCCGCCGCCCATTTTCACCCGGCGTCGTTGACCAACTCTACACCCATCTCCCGCTCTATCTTCCCCCCTTTTTGCGTACTAGCATCCAATTCTCCTCATGGCCATTACCCTTGGGCCCTGCACCGAACTCTAAATTATCACCCTCCCGCCCTGCACTGACCAATCACCGGAGTCTCGTCCCATCCCACCATGCTCAAGTATTTCAAAAAGTCCAAAAACGAGACGGGGCTTCGCTCGCAGATCGTACACGTCGACCACGACCGGTCACACTCGTCACTTGACACCGGCATTAAAAAGTCGCCGTCAGTATCTCATTTACAAGATTACCCGCCCCGGCCGGACAGCCGCGACTCGTTCCACGCCTACGACGAATACGACTATCGCACCTCGGCTCTCCCGGCCACGGACTTCCACGGCCACTACGAAGCCCCCGCGCCTGCCGAAAGTGCCTACTCCCCCCACCGCCAGCCCCCGCGTCCGCCTACCGCCTCGCCCTCGAACCTCCGGCGAAGTCACCTCCCCGACGAAGCTAATCTCGCCTCCCCGCGCCAGGAGTCGTTCGACGACGCCTCCAGCTACCACTCGTTCCAGTCCCACCCGGCTGATAGCCACCCCTGGTCCACCGATCAGTTACAGCGTCACCAGGTCAACCGGACCTACTCAGCCCCCACTCAGGTCAACCCGCGCCACCCCGGCGTGGCCCCCGTAAGCAGCCCGCTCAATCCCGCTGCCCCGCTCACCGACTCAAACCACTATGGACGAGACCCACTCGCTTCGCGCGGCACCCCGATCACGTCGTCCCTACGCCCGAGCTCGGTCGTGTCGGCTTTCGCACCGCAGTCGTCTTCATCCTCATCATCGCACCGTACGGCCCCCCCAACCAAGGAAATGCGGACCGCTGTCGCCCCGCTAGCCGAGACCCTCAAGCAGAAACCCGAAGTAGACATGAACCTCTCGGCAGAAGGTGAGGAGTACCTCAAAGAGGCCATCAACTACCATGAGCAAGGCGAACTCGAGAAAGCTACCGTCTACTTCCGCAAGGCGGCCGAGCACCAAAACCCACTTGGTATGTTCCTCTTTGGCATGTCACTGCGACACGGGTGGGGCTGCAAGGCCAACCCCAACCTGGCGTTCCAGTTTCTACAAAAGGCTGCCGAGAGCGCGGTCTTTGATCTCAATCACCTCAACCCCATGACCTCATCAGCCGCCCGCGGCGAACTGGCCATCGCCATCTACGAACTCGGTATCAGTTTTCGGCACGGCTGGGGCGTCCCTAAGAACAAGGAGACCGCCGCGTACTATTTTGAAATCGCCGCCAACCTCGGCGATGCCGACGCCCAAGCCGACCTCGCCTTTTGCTACCAACACGCCGCCGGTGTCAAGAAAGATATGCCTAAAGCCGCCAAGTACTACCGCATGGCCCACGCCCAGGGCGTCGAAATCTTTGGCAATTCGTGGATCTTTAAGTCCAAATATGACAATGCCCAATGATACTAGCGCGAGGAACGGCCCTGTCTTTTTTCTTGTTGGTTTGGCTATTGTTATTTTTTGAAGGGGAGGGAGGGGGCACTCGCGTTGTTTGCTGTCTTTCTTTACCACCCTCTGATGTGCTTCATTATTACGTAGATTATGTTCTATTCCCTATTGCGCCACCCCCTTCGGCACTATCTTTAGGGGGCTGGTCCCCCTATTCTTACCCTATCTATATGTTTCTCGATACGTATGCTAGCCATATATTAGTCTTATCTATGCGCCAACCCGTTGTTCACCGCTACCTGCTTCCCTGACAGCCGCCCGTACTTCACTCCCCACTTTCCTGTTGGTTTCTCAGAGTCCTGTCTTTGCTTTGTATTTTTAATAATACCAACATGCCTCACATCATCTCGAAGGCAATCGTATCCTTAGGGAACACAGTTACTGGCTCGGCTTCATGAATGTATTTAGTTGTGTTACGGGCTTTAAGATGACAGATGGAGCTTCAAAACAAAGCCCTGCGAGACAACGCTTAGAAGGCGGATCGGGGAGAAGGAGAGGTGATAGCTGTGATGTACAAAATAAAACGCATTAATTGAGAAAAGTTGGTAAAAGCGCGCCTGGTAGACTCAAGTCACGGCCATAGAACACCCGTTTAGCGAACTGGGGACATTAGTAAGCTTAGGTTCGACGGTTATCACAGGTTCCGGATGAGCGTCCGAATCTTCTCGGCTTCGGATACAAAGTTGAGCACCATAGTCTCGCACTGCTGGTGCAGCCGATCGCATTCCTGCTCGATGGTTAACCGAATGAACTCCTCGACGGTCATGTCGGCCTCTGCGGCCGTGATGACCTGCAGTAGGTTGGTAGGGTCCTTGAGGAGGAGGGCCGTCTTGGCCGGTCGAGAGACGTTGGCAAGTTCGGCTTCAGACCGCTTCGGTAGGATCATGGGGGAGAGGGTAGGGATAGTGGCGATGGCTGCTGGTGGCGGTGGTGCTGATGGTGTAACGCTGGCATTTATCGGCGAGGTTCCAGTGATCGACTCGGCTGGAGTCGTGGCGACCTGAGTGAGTGAGGCGGCTGATGAGTTGTTATCGCTGCTCTGCTCTTCCGCTGACACCACCACCTCCTTTTCCTGGTCTCTCGCCTGTGCCTCACTGACCGAGGTCGGGGTCTCCAGTCTACCCATGGGTTCGTCATCGTCGACCGGGGTGGACACCTCAGCTTCCCCCCACTCGATCGCTGCTTCATCCTCAGCGTCCTCCATTGGCTCCTCATCAAGCTTACTAGTCGCTTCATCAGGTTCAGGGCCATCATCCCCCCCCTCCCCCTGCTCCTGTTTTGGTAGTTCGTCAGGCAAGTCAGCAACCCCGTTGGCCGGGGACTTCGTTGAGTCAACCTCCATGGGCTCGGGCGACATGGGGCGCTCCTCAGCATCGGAAAGATCCCCAGGCTGAGACGACACCGCTTCGACGGTGTCAGCACTGCTGGACCCCTCCTCCTCCTCCTCTCTGTCCACTGGTATCGGGGATGTCGGTGGAGACTCGGCCTCAGACTTGGCCGACTCGGCTGTCAGGAGCACCGACACTTGGCTAGCCCTGGACTCGCGTGTAGTGCAACGGGCAGGCGATTTGGTTACTTTTCTGGGCGTGGTCACCTCGGATTTGCCGACATCCCTATTTACCACCGGTGTGGATTCCGGTAAGCTGGCAACTGACAGCACCGGGGATACGGAAAGGCTACCAGATCTTAGGCGGGAGCTACGACGACGACTGCCGCCCCCGTCGCTATCCGCAACCTCGAGTGGCGGCTCCAGTCTCTCAAGCACTTCGGTCTTTCCCGCGGCCAGGCGTGCGGCACCGCGACCTTTTTTGGGTTGGACCAGCGCTTTGGCCGTCGGAGGTAAAGGCGGTCTTTGCTGATGAGGCTGAAGGGGCGGGTCAGCGGCGGCTGCGGCCAAGGACGTGGTCGACGTCTCTAAGGCAGCCGGTGGGATTACCGGGGATGGCTCTGTCTCAGAATCCGTTGCCGCGGTCGAGGCCCGGGTACTCATACGCTTAGAAGGTCTCTCGCGGACTCGCTTGATCGGCCGGTCGACAGCCATGTCTTCGGCGGTGTCGGTGGGTGGGTCGGTAGCCATGGCATCAACCAAGGGGACCTCCGGTTGGTCCTCTTGGTTCAGGCGCGGGCCTTTCGTACGTGGGCTGGTGGCTAGGCTGGTGGCACTGAGGGAGCTTGACCTGTCGCGTTTGCTGCGGCGGCTCGCGGCGGCGGCGGCGGTGGCGGTAGTTTGGGCGCTGGCGGTCGACGATGCTCGAGATCTCTGGGCGGTGGCCCGGCGCGACTTGGGCGGCATCGCTAGATCGTCGACGTCGTCATGTTTAGCTTTAGTCTCAGCTTTCACCTTCTCCTGTTCCGCTTCGTCTTCAGGGTTCTCTTCACCGTTAACGCTGCCAAGCTCGCTGGCGTGGGCACTAACAGGAGCCGAGACCGAAATGGCGGCGACGCGGGTCGAATGACGGGTACGTCCGGCCGGCGCCGCTCCGATCACGTCCACCGATGCCCGCATCGACGCTGCTCCCGTCGCCCCCTTTCCCTTCTGAAAATACAGGCACCAGGGAGACTTGCGCTTATGTTCCTTTCGGGGATCATCCTTGGGTTCCCAACAGTCCATGGTCAGACAGCAGTAAACACAGGACGCGGCGTCAGGGGAATCGATGGAGGGCGTAAAGTGGTATCCAGACTTGGCCATCTTCTTGACGGTCACCGCCCAGCCGCGCTTATCTTCGTGGGGCCACCAAGGCCCGAACGTGGCGATGCGGGCCCGTTCCAGCGCTACCGACAACACTCGATTGGCCCGGCCGCTGAGATAGTCATCGAAAAGATCGGGGCGTTGGACAATTTCGCGGGTTTCCGGGTCCACCCGTTGGCTGTCGCAGACCACGATTGTCCACGGGCAGTCGCCCTGGTGTTTCTGGTGCTCCACAAAGGGGTCGTCATGTGGCGCCCAGCCGTCCAGCGATTTGTGACAGAGGAAGCATTGCACGGCGTCACAAGAGCGGTGCTGCGGGTTAAAGAAGAACCCCGCGCGGGCCAGCTGTCAAAATAATGGTTCAGAGGCAATTAAGATCACAGTTTCAAGTGTAATAATTAGAGTTTAGGTCAAGAATGGGCAGACTCGCGGTGGTTTCAGAAGGTCAAAAGAAAGTCCAGTCTGTACTAAGGTAGCCTTCGTTCGACCGGTGAACGGTCGGTACATCAAAGGGGACCGAGTACTTACGGTTTCGGGTGTGGCTAGGAAGACAGTCGGGTCATGCGGCCAAGGCCAGGTGGCCTCCCAAAAGGAGGCTAACCGCGTCTCGAAGTTGTGCATCGGGGCGGTGGTTTCGTCTACAGGGAATGTATATGAGGGGACAAGGTTGGATGGTCGAATAAAGAGGACAATGCAGTGAGCAGTCGAAACAGGGTGGTGAGATGGGATAGTAATAAAAGGTAGGTAGCAAAGGGGTATGCACGAATGGCGAGTCAAGCTGTCATGAACGACGAGGAATAACGACGTGCGCCATGAAGCTCTGTTGCTGGACTATTGTCCAAACACAAACAAATCCCCCCGCCGGACCCCTCAGGGGCAACCATTACTAGTACACCGCCCTTCGTTAGCAACCCGGAGTTATATTATGCCCTCCCCCCTCACCTCTGGTGCTGTTTATCAAGTGGGCCAATTATATCACGTGATTTTATTAAGCCATATAGTACCATCCCATGCCACCATGACCCCTGTGCTCCCCCCCCCCCAACCCTCACTCAATAGTCCCACCAAGCAGACCCGTTGAGAGGGTGTGTAGAAGGGTGATGATGGGTGGATAAGTATCGCTGGGGGCCCTCACCCTCCCCCCACGCCTACATATGGGTTGATTCCCAGACTAGGGAGAGTGGCTGATTCTGGCGGCCACGGATCAACCAGCCCACGGCGCTGCTCACGGACTGTATCATGAAAGCCAGCATCGCCTTGAATCATCTTACGTATTTCATTCGCATTCCTCATTCCCGTCTTACCCAACCGACCTTTACGCGTGATCCCGATCTTCCCTCTCCCGATTCCCTTCAATACTCTCTACCTTCGTCATCATGGCCTTTGCGTGGAAAGCCGCTAACCTGAGGTGCGTAGTGCCCTGCTTTAAGGCACCAGTTGTATCCCAGAGCTCCACTGTCCCCCCCAGGGTTTCGCCTCATGACGTTGACGCAATCATAACTGCTCGAGGATAACTGAGACCCGCCTTCACCTCTGCGCTAGACGTTGCCAGGAACGCTCCTCGATTTTTGGAACGAACGTACTAAATCCCCTCCGCTCTATCTTACTACCCCTTCCCCTCCGCTTAACTCCATGCAGCTACCTCCAGTACTCGCAGATCTGCGCCGCTGCTTTGCGCAAGGTCGTTAAGCCCGAGCTCAAGACCATCGTCGCCAAGCGCCAGAGTGTCCCCTTCAAGGTGGCCAAGTGGGAGAACGGCCAGATCACCAGCACGGTAGGTCATGTTTTTTTCTTCACAGGCATAGATTATTCTAGGCGTCGTCCGTACAAAGCGGTGCATGCATATGCTTCAGACCGCTGTATGTATTAGCCAAGCACTAACCCCCCCCTCCATATACACGCTCACATTCCCCTTTAACAGAAGATGGTCCTCGAGGGCAATGCGCAGTAAGCACTTTGCCTTTCGCGACGTGCCCAACGGGCCTGCCCTTGTAACCGTTCCTAACGGAAGCCAGGTTAAATATGGCTCCACACACTTGAATTTCTAAATCAGGAATAAAAGCCCTTTAGAGAAGCCCAACGCTGCCTACCGACAAATAACGACTGGAGCTGGGGTGGCATTTCATACAGTATTTATGCGTTATGTCTCTGGAGGGAATTAGTTATGAGAAACAAGTGTGAGCCACGAGTTATATTAAAGGCTACAATAAAGAGGCCGGCGACATTGTGGGCGGAGGGGCCATGATAGTAGGTTAACGGGGAGTAAAGGGAGCAAAGTACAACGAAAAAAAAAAGTACAGATATGATAAGGCGGTGTAATGGGTTAGGGTAGGGCCAGGTAAACGACAAAGGCAAACTTCAGGAGTAAAGTGACACGACGGAATGCTGCCGCCGAAGTAAAGCTCGGTGGATAGGTAACGAAGTGGTCGCACAGCTCGCAAAGTATGTGCTGTAGAGGCGGACAAAACTTGGGCCCGAAATCTACGAGCGAGCCGCCAGTTTCATGGGAGCTGAACCGGTTCACTTAGCAGCAGCCTCGTCCCGTGTCGTTGGAGTTAGCCGGGAAGGCAGACAAGTTACTCTGGGTGGGGCCCAGCTTAATGCCGGACGACTCGTTTGTAACATCGAGCACGCCGGTCTGGATCTTCTCAAAGATATCCGCAGCGGTATTAACGAAGGCGTCCTCGACCTTGGCGGCGGTCTTGGCCGACGTCTCAATGAAAAACAGCCCATTCTCGCGGGCGAACGACTCGCCCTCCTCGCGGGACACGGCACGCTTGGCCTCGAGGTCGCACTTGTTGCCAATGAGCATGATGGATATGTTGGCGTTCGAGTACTTGCGGGCGTCCTCGAGCCAGGTGGCCAGATGATCGAACGTCTCGCGGCGCGTAATGTCGTACACCAGCAGGGCCCCTGCCGCCCCGCGGTAGTAGCTGCGCGTGATGCTCCGGAACGATTCCTGACCAGCCGTGTCCCAAATCTGAAGCTTGATGCGCTTCTGGCCCACCGTCACGATACGTGCCCCAAACTCCACCCCAATCGTCAGGTCATGCGCCGGCTGGAAACGATTGTCGGTGAACTGCAATAGTAGACACGACTTGCCCACGCCCGTGTCGCCGATAATGATGTACTTGAAAAGGTAGGCGTACGACGCCATGGTGCGGCTCGAGGGATAACAGATGAGGTGAAAAGAATTGGAGGCGCTGGTCTCGTGGTTGGAAACGGCCGGAATGTTCGACGGGTCAATAGCTAGTGCAAGAGACGTGGCCAGGGAAGAAAAGAAACGAGCAAAGAGATAGTGCGGTGCAAGTTAGTTTAGGTGATGCCGTGACAGGGAAGCTAGACGAGGCTCAAGGCAGCGGGGCTCGAAACGGGAACGGTCTAAGGCGTCTAGAAAAAGTATATTGGGAGAGATATAGTAATGGAGGTCAGGCGACAGGGAACCTTACGAGCAATAAGCACAGGTGGTAAACGCGGGAGTCCAGTGTAAAAGGAATACACGGTAGATGTCAAAGATTGCGGAATGCCAGAGACTTGTGCAGTCGATCGTGTAGAACTAATAGGAGCCTACGTAGGGCTGCGGGTCGACTGGGTCAGCAGGCCGAGTCGCTTGAGTACGGCGCATATCTCAGGGCGGGCGTGGCTTCAGCCCTCCCCCCCCCCATTTAACGTTCTCCCTGTCCGGTGACCCAGTGCGGCGGGGAAGGGGGGAGTAGCTGGGTCCCCCGTAATTTAAGGCGCAGCGATGAGCCCAGCTTTCCGGCCTGCTGGGGACATCGGGAGGCATAACGAGCATGAAAGGGGGAGAGGGCTGGGGCGATCAGGGGGGCGACACCTGGCCGTTCAGCATGGCGTTGAAGGATCACCTGGCGCTGGTAGTGGGCTGGGGGCGCCCACCACTGACCGCTGTTGGGTGTAAAGAGCGCGGCCCCTCACTGACGCCACCGTGTTTTGGAGTTGCAGCCTCAGCGAAATCTGTCTGTACTATTGGATTAACCCGTACCTTTCCGGCAACAGGCTTGCCTCTATCGTAATCCACCGCTGCAGCTGGAGTATAAACGACGTCCAAAAATTGTGAGGACCGCCGGACACCCCCCCCTTCGATGTGGGAGATGCGCCCTAAGCCGTCAAGCCGGCCAGTGACCCTTGACAAGGTGCGGTGGGGCTTGGCCATTAGTAGTTAAAAGGCGGACAGGACATGATCAAGCTGATGCTCGCCGTTAAAGGGGGGGGGAAAAGACAGATGGAAATGTGGTTGAGTGAGGTCACCTAAGGCCTCAAAGCCACTACTTACCGTTACCGCCCGCAGTCGAGTAATGTCAATCCGTAGACCCATGATATAACTCTAGCCCAGGCTGGAAAGCACCAGGCCTGCTCTACCGCCCCCCCCTCCTATTAATTTATGTAGAGGGTCCGCATGTTCGTTACTTTGCGCATCATATTTCTCATCTAAACTTGTATCCGGGAAACTCCGGATAATGAATATTAGGTATACTCGATTGATTAATAGGTGAGTTACTGGACTATGTAAGGGCAGACACAAATACTAAGTCTGTGCGGAGAGAGCGATTGACCAGAACATGGACTTAAAAAATGGTGCACTCAATAAATGACAATCTAGTGGGCGACCGGGACGCACTTGGGGGGAGGAACTGGAGTGGAAGTAGGGGTGGCACTGGCAGACTCCGAGCCCGGCGAGGAACCAATCACGGAGTAGGAGCCAGTGGAGGTGGGCAACTGCGAAGTAGAATCACTGAAGGTCACGGTCCCCGCCGAGGTGGTGATCGAGTTGGAGGAAGCGGCGGAATCCGAAATGGAGGCAGAATCGGACTGGCTGGTAGTGGGCGCGACGGAGGCGGTGGCATCGGTGGTTCCGGCCGAACCCGAGACGGAGGTAGTGCCCGCAGATACTGAGGTCGAGGTAATGACTGGAGCCGAAACGGAGTCGGTGGTCAAGGTCGGCACGGCGATGCTAGACGAGGCGGCCATGGACGAGACCGAAGTCGAAGAGGCGATGGGATCCGAGCTGCTAATGGCGCTGCTGGTCTCGCTCCCACAGTAGGTCTCGATCTGGACCCAGTCCATGTAGGCGTACACCTTGCTGTACTGGTCCCAAGTCATCTTACCGGCCCAGCCGCCAGTGTCAGAACCGTCCCACACACCAAACTGCAGATGATCGGCGTACTGGGGGAAGGGCTGCTTATGGTCGTTGGTGATGGTGCGGAACACCTTGCCATCGACAGCCCAGATAACACGCTCCTTGGTAAAGTCGATGCTATAGGTATGGAAGGCGGTATTGACGCCGCTGGGTATAGTGTCATCTACCTCGTACGAGTTGGGTGAGTCACGGGTGCCGTTGACGAACACCATGGTCTGCACCTGGTCAAGGGTCTTACCCACCCACTCAATGTCGAGCTCGTCCTTGTGGTTCGGGTCCCAACCCATCATGATGAAGGCCGTCACCAGGCCGCTCTTGTCACCGGCTTTGATGCTGCCGGTAACCTTGCCCTCCGGGATGGCGTTCTTGTAGGCGTAGGTCGTGGCGGTGCAGTCCTTGGTCAGGGCCCAGACCATCTGGCCGTTCTCGACGTAGCCCTGGGATGCGCAGTTCAAACCCACAAAGTTGTCGAGGTCGCTGGGCGAGTTGAAATCGTAACGGACGGAGTTACACACCGTAGGGTCAGCCGCGGTAGCGGTGGAGGCCAGGGCCAGACCGGCCAGGAGAGTGAAGGCAGAGGTGAGCTGCATGGTGGATGGTTATAAACGGTGGGGATGGGTGGTAAAAAAAAAGCGGGCGCGTACAAGGGTAACGGGCATGTGCCTGTGTAACTTGAACGATATTAATTATTAGCCGTGATACACGGGACGGAGTGGTGAGCTGATCGATCTGGGCACGACCAATTATTGATGAAACAGGTAGCGTAATAATGCAGCAGGTGCTCGAATAAAAAACCAGCGAACACAAGTTGGGAGGGTGTCTTGAATGAATTAGAGGGACGGGAGAAGAAGCGAGTCACGCTGTGTATGGCAGCGAGGAGGTAGTAAGGTGAAATGTATAAAAACGGAAGTCAGACGACAGCAGCCATCAAGGCGGTCGACACAAGGGGAAGGGAAAATACGGGGGTGGACTGGGAGACGGAGAGGGTGGCAGACGCCGGTGTTTTTATATCCAGGTCCCTGGAACCTGCACCACTCCACCCTGCTAAGGCCATACTCGCACTCGGCGGATAAGCAATCTATTGCCCCAGACGGCCCAAACTCTACCAATAATAGTAATGGAAGAATAATAAAACTCCTAACCGCGGGAGAAAATGGGGGGGGGCGGGGCGTGGATGCGGTTGGCTAAGGACCTGATTGATGGGACGGGGAGCGGAGGAGGAGAGAGTCGAGCAGCGAAGGCAATGGGCAATGAGGAAGTGGCGAGGGAGAAGGTGCTGGCGAACCAAAATAATTCGGAATACCTGAGGGGATATGGCGGGGCGGATTCAAACCATCCGAAACCAAGTGGTCAAGGAGAAGGGTGACATGCGTCAAGCCATTATTACCAGCCTATTCCGCGCCTTTGAATACATGAAGAGGAGGTTTCAGGTCGTACCCGCCATGTTAGGACGCCAGTGGGGCAACGGAATGGACTCTCTTGAAGCCCTTGCCGCTCATATCCCCTAGGGAGGTCCATCCCATAAGAATCCCTCTACACCCCCCCTCGTTCCCTCTTGTTGAATTTATTGAAAGGCCACCACCGTCTTTGTCCGCCACCATTGCCTGACGACAGCAGCTCCAGAACGATCGGCGGCAACCGTACACCATGAAAGGACAGCGGTGGCAAGCCAATAAAGAGTGATGGGTGATGAAGCACGCAGGCCAGACGAGGAAGGTTTAACAGAATTCGACGGAAGGGAGAGGCGTACGTGGATCGGCCCACTATTTCTCTACGGTATGGACGCGAACCAAGTGCTGAAGTGAACCAGCTTATTAGGCCAACCAACGGCGCTCGCACATCGTATCCTCCCGCCCACCGCCAACCTCTGCATTATAAGTGGTGGTGTAATTGATACGCAATTACTAAGTCGGAGCCGAGGGCGGCTTGTTGATTGGCCCTGTCGTCAATCGTTATTTCGCTATTGGTTTGCTGATGGCGCTGGTACGAAACCAGAGCCGTCTCTACCGAGAGCCGTGGCCGACGGCTCCACAAATTAGCTGGCGGAACCACCTCTTCGTAAACCCCATGGTTTCGCGTGTATCCGCGACAGTTACCCGATGGCGGTAGCGGTCATAATTACGACGGCAGTCCCGTCGAGCGATAAAACCATAGATAATAATAGCGGCGGCAAGTCTAGTAGACACTAGAGCAGGCGTCGCAAAGAGGAGGTGTCGTGCCGTATTTGTCCAGAAAGGCCTGATGGTACGCAGGCCACCCTAGATGGTGTCTATTAGGTAGTGATGGGTGATTGGGAATATGTAAGCCAGCGAAGGTTAGACGGCTAAATGAAGTGCCAAGAACGGAGGCCGGTCGAAGAGGGGGTACCAATCCAATGAGCTACCTCCGAACCAACCGAGACAGTATTGGCTCCTGCTTATGGATATCTACTGAGAGCACTGCCGGGTCGAGGGCATCGGCCGGGCCTTCCCACAGCTAGGGTTGGCAGCTTGCAGATGGCCGGGAGGGGCAACTTCGGGGAATCACTACGCCAGCCATTCTACCACTTTCATGCCCACCATGTCCCGCCCTTTATCGAGCCACGCCTTTGACGTGCGTATGGAATTTTCCAGCCGTCATGCCGAGGGCATTAACGCAAAGGGGTAGATCGCCAGACCGGCATTCCCAGTTGTTTATAAAGAAAGACAAGGTGGGGACACTGTGTATATGGTACAGTGTATGGGCGCCGTTGTATTGGGCGCCGAGTAATTCCCCGTTAATCCACTGTGGCCGGTTAAGGATGTGTGGTTGAGTGGAAGGCCCCGGCATGACGGTCTATCAACGCCGCTTGCTCCTCCCAACGGCTAGGGGGGGAAGGGTGGAGGGGTGAAGGGAGGAAGGTGGATCTGCACGGCGGGCTGAACTTGACCAGGGGGCGAGAAGGCAGTTGGCAGAAAGGTGTGAAGCCATGGAAGCAATCCGTGTTGCTCGTGACCAGGGTAGGAGGAGCTTAACACTCGGCTTGGGGGGGGGGGTTCAAATAATTGTCCGGGTATTCCCCTCTATAGCGCCTTGGCGTACATTGGTAACACTAGAATATAGAATACGTGAAATATGCCACTGGCATGTTTACCGCTTTCTCCGCCAAGGTCGCACCCGCCCTACTCTACTGCACTGTTTACGTCGACTCGGTAGCCGTGCAGCTGGCGCCGGCCCACAAATTAGCCGTTCGCGGTCACCCATTGATGAACTTTCCATGGCGACATGCCCGGTGGCGAAGTTGTTCATGAGCTTCCGCCGGGCCAGATACGTAGAGCCAGACTATAGCCTATTGTAGCTTATGGTGAGGACCAACTAGTGACTAGCGTTCGTACCTCAAGCTATTTAATGTTTCTAATATTTCTGACTAATGACGTTGAATTCCTAAAGTCACTGCCACTTACAGTCACGAAAAAAATATCCGTCCACTGGCTGTACATCCCCCTTCACAGCAGACTCTGGATGGGCCTGCCGGGCGATTGTTGTCCAGTACAGGATTTCCCATACCCTATCTGGATGGAACGACCGCCCCCTCCTGTGCGCTGTTCCCGGCACTCTCATTGGCAGTTGAGTCCGTACGGAGAACTAGGGTGGCAGTTATTAAAGTGCAGGGAGGTGTCTGTCCCTATCCAAAGGAATAATATAGCGGGCGGGCGTCAGGTTGGCAGTGACTAGTCTGCATAGTCAAGGTACTAGGAAAGGTTGGTACCGTTCCCTAACCGTCGGATAATGGGTCTAACATGTCACGCTAAGACACTGGAGTAGGTCGGGTCGCGTAAATGTCAGCCCCGGAGGAGCCTGCTTTCAGCCGCGCCTGTTCTACCGAAAATTTTGCTTAGGTGAGAGGAAGGGGCATCGGCTTCATAGACATGGTTCCTAGTTTACATTGCAAATGAGGGGGGAGGTAAAAGTGGAAATCTATGAGGTCAAGGGGTGTTATGAGCGAACACGTGTTCCACCAAACGCTATTCAAAAGGGTTGGATTTTTATTGACCATTGAAAGCAGAAAACGACCTCCTTGGCCCCAAGAAGGCCACAACCGTCAATAGCTAGTCCTGGAGCCGTCCCAGAAGGCACAGGAAGCCCGACGTGGTATACTTGAAACCACTAAAGTAGATCATCCGTCTTCTGATTTTGGTTAAGTAGGGTGATTCCAAGGGAAACGAATCTACACAACTGAATGACACTATCCGTTCTCAGAGTGAGCATCATTTTAAGAGCGAAGCCCCACATGCACAACCCACTAGGGACGTACACGTTGTAGTTACTGGCGGTGGCTCTAACCCCTACTGGTCATCTAGGCCCCCTAACGGATGGAGATAGGCCCGGCTCCTGGCCGCAGAGCATCTATATGATATTTGGAAACGGCTACCAGCTTGATATTTCGGTAAAAGATGGCTGTACGTGTTTTACTTTACAACCCAGTATATGAGACTTACCCTGCTTAACGACACTAAGCATGCCTACCGATATTAGCATTATCTATTAAAATATACATCAGGAGATTGTCGCCAACTACACTCCGGCGTGTGAGGCTAATGCCAATCCAATTATTCTCTCTGGACCGTTGCCACAGGATATTGGCTGCTTGCCGGCTTTGGGGCACGTGAATCACAGACACCTGGCCTCGCCTGCATAAAACATAAACTATAATTAGAAGCATCGCCTTATTTAGTTTTTAGACGGAATCCGACGGATAGGGTGCCGTTGGCAATGGAATATCACCACGCCACGGTGGCTGCACTCCCTTGCATTGTCGCCAATTGAATAGTTCGCCAGGGTGAATATAGCACATCATATGTACTGGCAACAAGGCGGCGCGGTCTGTCGCGGCCGCGATCCGACTAGTGGGATATCCCCCTTTGGTGCCGGTATGGTCTGGTGACAGGCGTTGAACTCGCGAGCGGCGGAAGAGATCAACCTGTAAGCTTGTGAGGGGTGCTTCGCGTGAATGGTTGGTTCTGTCACTTCGGTATCATCCATGCCAAGGGTCCTATTCGACCACAGTAGTAGAACAGATGAGATATTATTCGACAGCTTTGTGATATCTGTAGGTAAACGAGGGCGAGAAGAAGGCTGTCGGTCACAGCACTGGTCTCGACTTCAAATATCAATGGTCGGTCCCCCAAAGGGGCTACACAGCGGATGGCCGCTAATGAAACATTTCGACTGTAGAGGGCATTACCTGCCAATTAGGCAACCAACGTCACGGCGCAGTAATGATAATGACTGCATCTTAATCAGACACGGCAATGGTCGACAGTATGCTTCAGGCGATTAGGCTTCACGGCCACATGTAGAACTAGGGTTGAGGGTATATAAACAGTTCATTGATGATAGTTGGTCACCCATAATCGGGTAGAAGATGGCTGGGCAGAGGAGTATAAATGCAAGTTACCTTACCAGTGGTAATGTACTGGTTCATGGCCAGCGAGACACGGTTGCCAATGATGATACCCAGCAACACGGCGCAGCGCACTCGAATTATTTAGACCGCGGGCACATTGTCAAAGCACTCCTCAAGCTTCTTGTTGTGCTTATTCTCGGCGTGCTCTTGGAGGGCCTTGGGGCGCATGGTTTGCAGAAACATTTGCATGCACACCTTACATTTGTACGTCTTGGCGGCTTCGTTCTTCTTGAGCTGGCTGCCGCTGCGGTTGGCGCCATCCTTGGCGGCGCGCTCGCGGCGCATAGCAGCTTTAGCACCCTAAGACACATTCCGTGAGTCGGTATAGGGTGAGGGTCGTAGGGAATGGTAATGCGTAGTAGCGCCAGGGGTGAGTACAGCGGTTTAAGTAGCAGGGAAGCCAGGACGACAGGCATAGTCTCATCGCAAGCTTAGCTGTTTGGGGCCGTCCACATAGACGTTTCTGGGTGCCCATAAGGTGCTACAAATGATCCCGCAGAAGAAGGTGGGAGAGGCCCCGGCCGGGGATTACCCAATTTCAACGAATTAGGCATGCCACTGCCCCTTAGTATCGCATTCACTTACATTGCCCATGTTGAATGTAGTTTAAGGGGACAAAGAGGTATAGAGAAAGGGTAGGGTATTGGGTCAAATGAAAACAGCTTGCAGCGTTGCCGAATAGCGTGGAGTCAGGGTAGAAATCGGAAATAAAGATCGAGATGGATGAGTCTTGGTGCCTTCAAGGAGAACAGGGTGACCACCCTGCAGCGGGAGGGGGGGTAGGAGGGAGATTGGCACCGTGGCCCGGGCGTCTCGGCGATGGGGAAGGCCGCGGAAACTTTGGTCAGGTCCACTCTATCCGTTCTACTGGTAATGGGCTTATGCAGGCGAGCGTCACCCCCGTCTGCTTCCTACATGCACGAGGCAGGCGGTCTGGTCAATGTGGAAAACGGGGGGGGGGTGAAATAGGGCCCCTCAGGTCCTTCACCGGATTTGCGGAAATCCTCTGCGGAAACTGTTCGCCATTGGACTTCAGGCAGAAGCCATCTCCAAGAGTCGTGCAGTCTAACGTTTGATACATTCTAGGTTCAAAGCCATTGAGCTGGCCTAAATACAGTCACGTGATAAAGGTGGCATAAGGGTTACCTTTTTACCTACTTACCGCAGCAGACGGTTGGCTAGGGCACACATGAAGAGTGTGCAACCGAGCGGAGACTCAACTGCTGAAGCTTGATAGCGGCTAGTACACCATGCGCATGTCGCGTACTGGCATACAGGCAGAAGTATTCTTGCTCTTCATTGAACGCCGTTGTGCCATTACGCCTAAAAGTCCGGGTCTTGCTCTAGCATTATATACTACGTCTTCCATTCTGACATTGCGGCTTTGTTACCAACGCTCGTACGCTTACTTACTCCCCACAGCTAACTCGGTGGCGTCGACTTTAGGTCATGACGTCCACCACCTTTCTGCGCCACCTCTCCGCCGGCACTCTGCCGTCTCCAACCGACCTTGAAGGCTGGGCCGAATTTTGGCAGAATTACGAAGCGGCCCAGGTAGGTGCGCACGATAGCAGAGAGAAGGGAAAGGGACCAGCCTGCTTAGGCATGAGCTATTGCTGTCTGCGCTGCTTAATGCCCCCTTCTGCAGTACCAGCCGTGATGGACGAGACTCTTGTACTGCTCCACTCGATGGGTTAAGTCACTAGGCAGCCTCCAACTAAAACCTTTAGATGCCTTTTTGATCTGCCCCTATCAAACGACCCCCCTCACTTTGCTCAGCTGACCAAAGTCATCGGAGTATACTTCCGGTCGGACGACCGCGCAAAGCAAGGCATAGAGTTCCTCCGGGCCTTGCTACAGGGTTCCCGCTTGGTCACTCACGCCGAAGCGTACGATGCCGTGGTGACTACTGTGTACGCGGAACTGTTGGGGGCCCGTTCAGGTGCAGGTCGACCGGACGAGGCCTATCACCGGGATGTGGCCGACCTGCTGAGTACCGAGGTGCGGTACTTTACACCGAGAACCACCCTGAGCCTGGCCTTCGGCCTGGTCACCCAGATTCAAGGCTTTGTAGCGCTTAACCCGGCTGCACTCGAGGTGGCCCCGAATCTACTCCAGGCCCTGTCCGCCTTGGAAGACATCGGTGATTCCGAAGTGGCGGCGGATTTTGGCGGACTCACCTGCGGTGCAGATGTACGCGACGCCCTCATTGGCCAGATCTGTACTCACCCGTGGCATCCGACGCTCAACCTCGGGCTGGTATCAGTATTCCGCGACCTGCCACTCAGTAATACCCAGCTCGATGTATTCATCAATAAGGTATTCAAGGTCCTACGAACAGTGGAAGCGGAAGAAATACCACCTCTCGTGTACCAGCTGTTGCTGTTCGCCAAAAAGGGTAAGGGCCGCACGATCCTGTCGCGGCTCCTGGCATTTTTTGAGGAACTCGAAGCGATGACAGATGAAGCGGCCACTGGGATACGGCAAAATTCCGGTGCTGTCCGACCGCACCTGACCATCGGCAAGCTCCGCCGGGCGGAGAGTGTGGTCCTAGTGCACCTCAGCTTCGCCGTGAAGCAGGACCAAGCTCTGGGCCAGGTACTCCTCAAGTTGGCAAAAGTAACGTGTCCTGCACGCCTAAGCCCGTTCTTCCTGTCCACGCTGCTGGCTGTGTCCAAGATTCACCGATTCGAGTTCGTGGTCATCGATCTGTTGCGGGCGAAAATCGCGACGCACTACCGCAACCAAGTGCGCCAACGCCAGATCCTCACTCCATCATTATTAGCGTCCTCACCATCCTCACCTGCCCCTGCTGGTGAGGCTGGCGGCAATTTGGAAGCCACGTTTGCCCGGCTCGCCAGTGACACCAGTCTCGGGTGGGACCAGACCATCCCAGGTCTCATCCAATTGTCCCTTGTCCTGATCGACGCGGCGGGCGGGAGCGGCGCCGCTCCAGCCTTTTTCACCGTCAAAACTAAGGAACGGCCCGTGCGGGACACCCTAGCGCACGCCATTGCCATTGCCAACTACCACGTCGAATCTGTCGATCCGGCCGATCCAGCGCTACCCAGCGAGACAGAGGCCCTGGCCACACTGGGCACTACCACGCTCCACAATGTATTTCGTGCCCACCGGATGGTCCGCCCTGACATACTTGACCAGGTCATGTCCCGCATCGAATTTCGGGCCGAAAGCACCGCCCTATGCGCGCGGCTGCTAGGTGATCTGGTGGCCGAGCTCCCTGAGACCCTGGTGAGCGATTACCTGCCCCGGTTTAAAGAACTGACCAACTGTCTGGCTGCCCTGGCCCCTGACGTCGCCGAGAGAATCATGACCGTCATTCTACCCCTCGCCCGCCACGACCGTGGGTTTTGCGACCACCTGATGCTAGTTCTGCGTAAGCACATGTTTAGCCGGGACCTTGAGGGCCGCCAGGTGGCCCTGATGGGCCTCCTGGTGTTCCTAGCCTCGCTGACTGGCTCGGGTTCCAACGGAAATAGTGGGTACAGCAATGGTGGCGGCCGAGATCAGCTGCCGCTTGTATTGGAGATCCTCGGTATGCTACAGCGCTGCCTGACCCAGCAGCTTTCGTTGCGCCTTCGACTCTACCAGGGCCTGACGGCTCTCTTAGGCCTGACGGAGTTGGCCCCGCCGGTCCTACATCGGGTATTTCAAATGCTTCGCACCCAGCTGGACAAGTACCTGGTCACCCCGCCGAACTCGATTCCCCCACTCCGAGTGGAACTGGCCGCCGGCAACGGCGACGTGCCTGGCGAGCCCCTCCCTTGGCTCCTACAGGCCATCCTGTGCACTTACCGCCATATCCTCCGCGACCACGGCCCTTCTACTGTCCCTTTGGACGAGTTTACGACCACCCTGGCAACCATCAACGGCGCCCTTCTTCAGTCGGAGCTAAACGATTTCGGACTAGACGCCGGGGCGGATTTCAACCCGGCGACACAGGCCGGTACACGTAAGGGTACGGTCCTCGCTCATCTGGTCGGTGTGTACGAGGCCCTTCTGGAACACGAGATGGCCGTGGGCGGCGTTGACCCGGTGGCACGAAGCTTACTAGCCCTTGACGAACGTTACGCCGCCGTACGTCAACTAGCCGTTGAAAAGCTGGTTAATGCCAAGGCGCGCAAGGGCGTGCGGCCTGCCGCCGTCCCTCACGTGGCCGACCTGAACACCGTGGTACAGCTCCTGGGTGCCTTGTTCCCTGCTGACGGGTTACGGGCCGAAGATTCCAGCGGGGCCAGCGAACTCGTCCACCACCTGCCGTTCGTGTATCGTGTGCTCCACATGGCTCACGCGCAGTTGCAGGCCATGATCGGGCCGGTAGTGTCGTCCTCGTCTACTGCGGTTTCTGGAATCACGCGGGATCTTCCAGCTCTTAATGCCCTGGCCGCCCTTCTTACTCGTGCCTACCTCATCCCTTGGATAGGCACCCACGGCCGCCTAACGGCTGATGTTGGGTTCGGCGGGCGGGATCGAACCCTCGGGTACGTCCACCTAGTGGTTGACATGTTTGCGCTATCTCTCCGGGGCATCGCTCGGGCCGGCTCCGAAGCCCTTCGTGATCTGGCTGCCATGCTGGCCCGGGAGTCGCAAACTATGATGCCACCCACTGGGCCTCGCCCGGAAGGTCTCGCTGCCATGCTACAGCTCGTCCAACAAGTGGCGGTCGCATTTGTGACGGAGAACGTTCCCCTCTATCGTGATCTTCTCCCACTGCTGACCAGTCTAGAGATCCTGGTCAGTACAACCGGCCCTTTGGCAACGACGACAACCGCAGCTCCACTCTCTGACGCAGAGGTCGAAAGTGCGGAGTCCGCCCGTCGGCACCTGGCCGTCTGGCTCGACAAATTCTGCACTGAGGTGCCTGTGGAGGATTTACCCATCGTCCGGGCCCTACTCCGCCTCTCTGGCGCTCTCCACCCTCCCCTGCCCCCGTCCATCGACTCAGGGCCACGGCTCAACAGCTTGTCCCCCGATTCCTCTGGGCGCCATTTCGTGGTCGCGCTGGCGGATGATCTACGCACTCTCTTGGGTGATCTTCTGGTCCGGGAGGACGTTGAACCAGTCGACGGTATCCCGCGCTACGCTATTATCACCCACCGAACCTCGACCGCCGTCGCCCAGTTTATCATCGAACAGGTTACGCGCTACCTCCAGGATGCCGACTGGGCCCTGACCCAGCTGCGGGACCAACTGGCCACACTTAAAGGTACGTTTTCGTTCGAACGAGGTTTGTCAAATAACAGGCCCGAACTTCACTCGCATAAAAGGACCGGGCTTTCTGCTTGACGACGCTTTAGCTATTGCGATCGTGTTTCTAATTTCATGCCAACCTCGCCTTTCTCGTCTCCCCGACCTTCTGTTTCGCTCCCGTTTTCAAGCCTTCCCTCTTGATGACGATACGTCTGTTAGTTCGCCTTCATCTGGCGCCTTAGTTCCGGACCTACAGCGTCTAGAGGCAGTGGCCCTCGCGCGGCTCCGACTGGCCATCCACGCTCTGGTGGTACTGGAACAGACGTACCTCCCGTCTTCCATTCCAGTCCCGCTTCTGAAGGCCCTGCAACATACCTACAAGCTGCTTGGCGACTTGGTGCGGCTCAAACTGTCCGAGAAGGTCGGTGTCTCGCGGGACCTGACAAATCTCATCCAACTGGTGGGCAGCGAGCTCTCCAAATATCTCTACGATTTCATCCCCCAATTCCAGGCCAAGGACACCCAGGACGCCGTGGATTCGGTCCAGCGCAAGAAACGCAAACCCATATCTGGAGGCGATGGTGGTAATGCATTGTCCTCATCCACCGCCCCTAAGGCCCTGCTGCCAGCCAAGTTCAAAATCAAAATGGTCAAGGAGTCCCGGCTCATCCCGCAGCTAGTGTACTCCCTAGAACAATTCGAGCGCTACGTGATAAAGCTATCGTCACAGGCCCGGGTCAATCTTACCCAATACCTTCGCCGCAGTACGGCACACGACTTCCTGATCGTCCAGCAGCAGCTGGAGAGTTTGGACGACGAGGATGAGGCTGACGACGAAATTGCGCGCATCAAGGCAGACCAGGTAGCTGAGATGACGGCCAGGGCCAATTTGGCGGATATAGAGGCCTTACATGGTGCAGGCACCGAGGACGAAGACCTGTCGCATTTGCTGTTGCTCGACGAGGAAGACTACGACGACCCGGTTGGCAGTGGCCAGATGGCTACGGATGGACTCAAACGCAAGGCCTCTTGACTTTCTAACTCCCGTGGGTTTATCAACCAGCTTTAGCTTTTAGTAAATGTAGTCTATCATTGCTGGTGTCATTCAATGTGCTGACTTTAGACTCGACTCTTTTTAACAATTGGGGAGTTGGTCGACTTATAGTGCAATAAACGGCCTTAAGCTGAGGGAAAAGTGGTGGGTAAGTCGCCAGGTGATTGTCATCTTGTGCATGCCGTGATGTAAGGTCATTTTTAGGCAATCATAGCCTCCAACCCCACAAAGCCAACTATTTTCATTTTTAGGTTATAGTCATGACCTACTATAAACTTTTAGATGTGAAGTGCGGTGTTTATATTAGAAGGGGAGTCAGAGTCCACGTGACGCGCGGGCAGGATGTCGGACGAGTAGGGCATGGTAGCGCGTATAAGACGGCAGGGTTTGAATATGGTGAAAAGGGTAATATAAGGGTCAAACGGACCAGTAAAAGGGAATAGGATTGTTTTGCTTTTTATGGGTTTTTTAGGAGTTTTGTAAGATAAGAATAATAAATGATAACGGTAGCGAGCAAACGTACATGAACGACTCTGTGGCGGAGGAAGATGATGGGTTTGTATGTGCACACGGGCGAAGCTTCGATGTAAGGCGGTAAAACGGTGAAGAACTAACTTTAGATTGTATTACTTCAACTTTTAAAATTAGGACTTCTTCTTTATTCGTCAGACCTAACTGGTCGGCCTTCTATAGGGGAATGATATCCAAAGTGGTGCCGGTATTGGTGAGTGAAATTTTGATAGACGATAAAATTTTTGTAGAAGTCCGTTAGGTAGGAAGGTGTCTCACAGAGGTCGGGAATTGTATGCTTGGCGTACATGCCTTATGCATACTTGCACCGAAAGGTATATGGATAACTAAATAAAACTAGATATAGAAATGAGTGATAGGGGATAGTTGGTGGGTAAGTGGCGGGATTTTTGATGTCCCATTTTTTACCGCAAAAGCTGGGGCCGGCTTCATACAGCTGTTGTGCACGGGGCCTAAAAACTCCCTATTTTCATTCCTATTTTAATATTTTGATTAAATACATTTCTTTACCAGGTTTGGATATCCTTTACTTACTTTGCCATGTGATACATATCACGGGCTGTCACTTCATCAAAGGGACAGTCACGTGAGCTTATTCCTTTTTTTGTCATCACCATTATCCATATACTCGCCTCCCTTTCTGTGCTTGCCTCTTCATGAGTATAAATAAGGTTATCAAGTCTCTTCAATCAAACGACAGATACGTGATCCAATTTGATCTTTTATTCAATTTTTCACTTTTTTATACCAATTACCGTGAACAATGTCATTGAGGAGGCATTTTGACTGCATTCACAACAATCACATGAAGGTTACCTAGATATTAGACCCTATGGTCAGATATTTCAGCAACCTATACCACGATCTTAATAAGCAGGGGAGGCGAGTTTCATTATGGTAGATTACTTCAATGATGAAGGGGACATAAGTACCAAAGGAAACTTGAAAAGGTTGCCTGGAGGCAAGGCAGGTGAAGCACCCCCAGATTATAGAAGAGCAAATGCTCAGGGTATATTGTAGTGTTGGCTCCATCCGATGAATCCGTGCCAGGCTCTTTGGTGCCTCCAGTGATGGCACTTTCCTGTGTGGGAAGTCAAGATGTCAGACGGGCCTCGTTTTTTTGGGTTGTGGCCAGGGGAAACGCAGTGGCGGGTTTGGTCATTGCTGAGTTGCTGAGAAGGGTGTTTATGGTGTAAATTGTACAAGAACTTTCTTATTTCCTCAGATGCCCTTCTTTATTTTATGGGTCCTTTGTCTTAATATATATAGCAAATTGAGAGGGAGATAAAACATAAGGAGTTAAAATCTATGTGAATTAATCTAATAAAGTCTCTCAGGTGATATAGGTGTGGACAGTGATTGTACCAAAGCAGACATCCTTAGGACAGCTTCAATTGTTGTTGGAACCTTTGATGAAGAGGGTTTGATTAATAAACGTGGTAAACAAGGTCTCTATCATGAACTGACCAGCGTCTGCTGCTACCCAATGTCAGAACACAGTGCATTGGCACTACAATATATAAGATAAGGTAAAACTCAAATGACAATGGCATTGATAAGGCCTGCAATTACTACCACTTAATCCCAGGTGGCAAGACAAAGGTTGAGCTGGGACAGAACAATGGTCTCTCAAGGACACAACCTTAAGAACAATAGGACAGGTTGTACAATTAGTCAGCAACAGGTCTAGACCATAGGACAACCATCTAGGTGTCTCTAGGAGGTTGAACTCATGACCATATGATCAAGAGCAATGTAACCTAAAGTGCTACTGCCAGGGTAGGCCAAGGGTAACTAGTGAGGAAACCTATGCAGGATTTCCCATACCCTACAGTGGAATTTCCCATGCTATACAGGAGGACCTCTATACATGGGTGGGCAGCAGTAGATACCTTGCAGATGCCATTCTCACAAGTGGCAAGGTTATTATACCAAAACAAGACATACTGGCGGGTATATCAAGTGGTAAAGAACCTTCAAGAGACCTAACAAAGTGAGGGCTCCACATGTCTGTAAAGCAAACCAATATCTGAGGGTTGGTCCTGCTTTTGGAAGAACTTCCAAGACAAAGTGGAGAGTTTGGGAATATGCAGTTGGAGCAGTGGTATCCAAATCTGCAAAAAAAAGTGAAATTGGTTAACTATTGAGGGAGAAAGCCTAACAATAAAATCTATAAATGTATACCAACAAGTGAGCTTAGGGAAATATTGGTACTAGGCTTTACTAACAAAATAGTACCAACGGATGGCACTATGGGACAGAATACAGGAAAAAAGCTGCCAGGCCCTATGTTGCATACTTAGGCCCGGCTTATATACTATGACTATAATAAATGATTTGCGCTAATTGGTGGAGGGCCTGGCTGGCCCTCCATCTCTTCCAGGCCTCTCCCAGAGGTTGCCCAGTCTCTTTTCTTACTTTTCTTTTGCTCCTTGTGTAGGTGCGGCCTCCTACAACTCTTCAAAGGGAGAAGCCGTGCTTGGCTTCACACCATTGTGGTGCTAGGCTCTAGATGGTGGCCTTTGGTTGGGCCATACACAACAATGGTCTGTGCCCAATGGCAAGTCAAGGGAAAATGGCAAAAGGCGGGATTGTTTACTAGAGCTGTTTAATGTAAATAGTATGGGACCATTGAGGCATCCAACTACTAGCAATAAAAAATAAAATAAATAAAGTTGTACTGAAAACATCAAAAAATGGAAATTAGCTGGCAAGCCCTTACCTAACTGCACGGGCTCACTTTTATACTTGTGAGTGGGGAAAGGATCTACATCCCCCTGCATGCCGTGCATAACCTTAAACCTTGCTCTTGGCTTCCCCCCCACAAGGGGTTAGCAGTTGTTTACACTTTCCCAATATTGGCGCGCCCATTAGATGCCTTCAAGAGGGAAAGCAGGTGTTGGCACCACACCATTGTTGTGCGTAGGGCTTACAAACTCCTTTTATCACTCCCTTTATTAAGTTTTGATAAATCAATTTTACATTTATTTATCAGGTTTGGACAGCTCTTTGACTCCAATCCTATGTGATAGATATCAGACTCGTCACTTTGTCAAAGGAACCTTTACTATCTGTTTCTCATTCTTGTTTGCTGATTAAGCTTCTTTTCTTCCAAATATAAAAGGCGTGAACTGCGCCCTACAATAAACAATATTCTCTCCTTTCGTATTTCTGACCAAATTCGACTGTTATCATTAAATCATCCTCCTTTATTACACCATACAAAAGAGGGTCCACTGCCATTGTTCACAACATCATGTGATGGTTGCAACACTTTGCGCTGCCTTAACCCTTAACCTTCCTTGTTTCTACGTCATACTGTCACAAGCCTATAGTTTATTGTTTACCAAGTATATTTTAACTTGGTGACCTTAGGGACATAAAACTCCAGGTCATCATTGCCCGGAACTAGGAGGGGGGACAAATTCTTGGATTACACTTTAGTCTTTACTTTTCTTGACTTGTTTACTAAACGATTGATACCCTTACATTGTAATCATGTGGTGCTCAGCCCTAGGCGGGAGGTCTTTGGTTGGGCCGTACGCAACAACGGTCTGGGCCCAATGGCAATTCAGGGAAAAACTCGTCAACGGACAGGATTGTTTACAGAAGTGTCAAAAGTAAATAGTATGGGACGAGTACGGCGTGATTATTGATACGAAGAATAAAATAAAATAAAATAGCTTTACCAAATGAATCTCAGAAAAAAATAGAAAAATCAGCTGGCGAGCCCTTGCCTAACTGCGCGGGCTCGCTTTTATACTCGTGTGCGGGGAAGGATCTGCATCCCCCTGCATGAAGTGTGTAACCTTAAAACTTTGATCCTAGTGTAACCGATGGGCCAGCCAGGAGGCCCCCGCCCTTCTGCAGAGAACTCCAACAGTACAACAGAGAGATCGCCCGCA
>JANBPT010000557.1:0-30879 GCA_027575765.1 Tieghemiomyces parasiticus
CGTCAGGGCAAGTTCGAGTGCCGCTTCTTCCACAAGATCTTCGAGGACGAAATTGGTCGGGTACGCGGTCACTTCGGACCCATTAACACTATCGCCTTCCATCCCGACGGCAAGAGCTTCTCCAGCGGCGGGGAGGACGGTTACGTCCGCGTGCACCACCTGGACCCCGACTACTTCAAGTTCAAGTACGAGTAGACTCGGCCGTTTGGAAGTAGGGGAGAGAGAGAGAGAGATGGGGGGGGGGTAGGGAGAATAGTAAAAATCGCACCTGGGTGAGCGCAATGGCTAACCTGCTGTATATTCGGCCGGTGTCTAGGGGCCGCTCTCCAGCTCGACGACTGCGGCCTCCTCTTCCTTCACTTCTTCCCAGTTTAGCCTCTGTTTCCCATGTCTGATTGTCCTCTCATCTTCAGACCCCATGCCTACGTTGCTTCAATTCCACATTATTAAAATCAATTTTCGTTTTTGCACTCCACCACACCGGGCTTAACTTTTGGGGTGTATTTGGCGGAGTCCTGACGGTATCCCAATTAATAATCGTGCCAAGACAATTGATGCACTCGGGATTTATTGGAGAATACCCGGTGGCCTAGGTATAAAAAGCGGATGTCAAAGGGGGGAAGAAAGAAGTATATGCTCAAACGATGAAAACAAGAAATGATGAACAATTTGGCAATGTGGTTGCCTACCCTACAGCCAAGTCAACAGGCCAGGCGAAAGAGGGAGAGTGAGGAAGGTGGGTGATTATGCGCGTGCCGCGGCCATCTCTGGCGCCTAGAATACGGTACTTAATCCTCCAGGAAGAAATAGTTGCCGGCGTACTTCTGCTCCTTATCCTTCATGGAATCCAGCTTGTTGATGCGGGGCCGGAAGTTGGTGGGATCACGGCGGAAGGTGATCTCGAGCGACGATAGGAAACGGTTCATTCCGGACAGAAGAGATTGGGGGCTGTTGGCAGTGGCCTCGACGGAGGGCTGACCGTCGTACACGACGACACGGTCGGCGAGGTAGGTGGCCATAATGAAATCGTGCTCGACGATGAAGGCCGTCTTCTTAGCGTGTAGGATAAAACGCTTGATGACCTTGGCGGCCACAATACGCTGCTCGGAGTCGAGATACGCACTGGGCTCGTCAATCAGGTAAATCTCGGCCGGACGGCCCAGGGCGAGCACGATAGCCACGCGTTGCAATTCACCACCGGACAGGTTCTGGACATCCAGGTCCAGAAGGTCCTCCAGGCGCAAGGGCTTGATCACGTCCGTCTGGAACTGCGGGTGCATGAACATACCCTTAATCTTCTTGAGCAGCAGCATCCGGACTGTACCCTTGAACTGCGGCGCGATCTTCTGAGGCTTATAGCTCACGCTGAGCTCGGGGACCTGCTCGTCACCATCGGCCTTGATAAGACCGGCCAGGAGGCGGATGAAGGTGGTTTTACCCGTCCCGTTCTGCCCCAGCATGACGATAATCTCCGAGTCGTTGAAATCACCGGCCTTGACGTGCAGTGTGAAATCGCCTAGTTTCTTGCTCATGTCCGGGTAGCTGTACATGCGTTTGCGCTCGCCCAAATCGCGTTCCTCGGCCGTCTCCACCAGACGGAAGGTGAGGGACTCGTCGCGGAACCGCAGGTTCTCGGTGGGAATGACACCGTCCAGGAACACGTTGATACCCTCACGCACGCTGTAGGGCAGGGTGACCACGCCGTACACGGAGGGCCGACCGTACAGCACGCAGATAAAATCGGACAGGTAGTCCAGCACCGACAGATCGTGTTCCACCACGATCACGTAGCACGAGGGGCCCAACAAGGAGCGGATCACGCGGGCGGCGTTCAGGCGCTGCTTAACGTCGAGGTAGGAAGACGGCTCGTCAAACATGTAAATGTCGGCGCGCTGGATGCAAGTGGCGGCGATGGCGAAGCGCTGCAGCTCGCCACCAGACAGCTGGCCAACCTGGCGGGTCAGCACGTCCTGAAGGTCCAGCATGGTAATGAGCTGTTCCTGGTTCTGACGCTCGGAGCGTGAGTTGAGCAGGGTACCCACCTCGCCGCTCACCGACTTGGGCATAGCGTCGACCCACTGGGGCTTGATAATGGCCTTCAAGTTGTCTTCCAAAATCTTGGTGAAGTAGTTCTGGAGCTCGCTACCGCGGAAGTGCTTGAGAATTTCCTGCCAGTCCGGGGCGTCATCGAACCGACCCAGGTTGGGCTTGAGCTTGCCAGACAAAATCTTGAGGGCCGTAGACTTGCCGATACCGTTGGTTCCCACCAGCCCCAGCACCTGGCCCGGGCGCGGCACGGGCAGACGGTGGAGCTTGAAAGAATTGGCGCTGTAACGGTGGGTGGTCTCCTTCTCCAGGTTAGTGGGCAGGTTGATGATCATGATGGCCTCGAAGGGACACTTCTTAACGCAGATACCGCAACCGATGCACAGCGGCTCCGAGATGAAGGCGATCTTGTCAGTGGGGGTGACCTCAATGCACAGCTTGCCCATGCGGTTCACCGGGCAGCCGCGTTTGCACTCCTGACGGCATTTCTTGGGCTTACACCGGTCAACGTTGACGATGGCGATACGCGTGAGTTTGTCGGACATGGTGGGATCGATAGGTAAGGTGGACTCAGGGTGAAATGATTTTTTTTCAACAAAGTGGTAAAGCGGTCGACACAGTCGGCGACAATCAGCGCGCGATGGACGGAGAGAATGTCCAGTCAAGAAGAAGGTGAGAGAGGGCGGCCGGTGAAGAGGATCGTGAAGGGTGCAAAAGGTGCGCGAGCAGGCCGGATGAATGACGCAGGTGGGAGGGGGGGTGCGGGCAATCAAGAACAGAAAAGCGTGATCGTCGCGATCAAGGCCCGGTGGTGAAGCGAATCCTGCGGTCCGAGATTCGCAGCACACGGCAGGGTTTGAGTTTTCCTGCCCAGCTGGTCGCCAGACGAACTAGTTTCGTCTCCACTGCCATTGACAGGTCCTCAGAAAATGCTGGCCAACTGGCTACCAACTTTTTTTTTGCGCCTAGTCCGGCCAAATGATTGGCAGGGTTGGCTCGGCAAGTGAGGACAGCAGCTGTCGATGAATTGAATGACGGCGCGACAAAGAGTGACCGTCCAGGCCGATCGGCTCGGCTCTCCAGCTGCTTAGCAGGAATACACGCCTCTCGCTGACGACATCTGTCGGCTAATGTCCCGCCCCGGGGACTATTTTTACTCTGGGCGACGTGCCTCGTCCCGTTCTGTGGTGCTAGTCCCAATTGCACCCACAAAGCCCAGGCCACAACGGCAACGTATTGGCAACAAGGCATGCGAAGCAAGTGCAGTGGTGACCACTCAGGCTTAGCGGAGGGCCACATCAACTCTCGCTTGCTCACCGATGTTTGTCTACGCCTGGCCCCAGCCGCGCGGGATTAATATCTACATTCAAATTAGGCATATCAGCTTTGGGCGAGGTTCCCAAGCTGGGCCACTGGTCTCATGCTTTCATCAGCCCTCGTCCTGCTAGCATTATTACTGGTCTGAGCACTAAAAATTACTGTCGTAATACCCATTCACGCCCGTGGCGAATCGTACACGCCCGAATCAGCATTAGCCGGTCATTATCACAAGGATCGCCCGTATTTACTATAACTTTTTTTACCCATATTGCTCCAATACGACATTCCCTACAAGCAAGTGCTTTGAACTTTATATATATGTTTGTTGTAGATAAGACTCAAGCCAGCCCGTTGCACTCTACGCATTCTTATTACATCTACACAGACCGCTTAATATAATAGGCACGCCGCCAGGGTACAGTGAATGGGGCAGGGCCGTTCAGCTGCACCAGCGGACGTTTAAGTCTCATTAGCTTAGCGAGCCCACGCGGCCTGAGCCAGCCTATAAATCCAGTGACCCTCGTTTATAGATACCGTCAGGGTGGGTGGGGGTATCACCACCGACGTCCTGTATCACCTCAGCAGCGGATTGCCACCATCTGGGGGGCGTCTTCACGTTGCCAATGGGACGAATGGCAGGGTGGGAAACCCTATCTCGATTTTTCGTCCGGGGTCGTCAAGCTGGAGGTGCCAGGATCAAACCGCCGGTGACTCGGCCTCTCCTCTCCGCGGATGGCGCCCTTGGAGCAAACGAGATTTTCCCCGCCCCTATCGAGATCCCATCGTTGCCAAGACTGGTTATTCCGGGATAACCTCCATGACGCATGCTCTCTCTAATCCTAGATTAAGCGTCAATAAATCCCTTCTGCCGACCGGCCCGACGACAGCGTAGGCGCGCCTAGCGATAAGGTGGAAAAAAGTAAAAGGCGCAGTGGGAAAAATGGGTAGCGTCAGACAACGCGATAACACTTTTCCCTTCTCTTTTCTCAAGCATAAGGCCTTTAGAGGACGGAAACGGCGACGCCGCGGTCGCACAAACGATGAAGTCAAGGCGCTTCTTCTCCTTTTACATTCTACTCGGCCGCCGCTTGAGTCTCCCACCTTCCGATTTTCCCCCTTTTGTTACGTGTTATCCAGACGTTTCCCGTGACGCAGTACACCCTTACCTTGGGACCACCCAACGGGGTGGGCAACCCCTGCAAGGATGAAGAACCACAACAAACCCACCCGGAACCGACTTATGTCACCCGAGCGCGAAACCCGGCCCCACTTAAGCATAAAACCAGCGGCTGCCGACGCTGGCCGCCTGCTTAATATATACCCTTCCACCCCACCACTCGCCTGTGCAGTTCATCAGACCCACCAACGCTCGTCGTCCAATTTCAATTTATCCAACGTATATCTTTTTCCATCGTGGGACGTCCCTCCCCATACCTTACTACTGATTATCGCTTCGGATCAATATCCCACACCCCATCCTGTATGTAGCGGTGTGAGGCTCAGATCGATATTCACTATCCAACAATTGCTAGCAAACCCTGTTACCCTTTATCCATATTGCTAAACATTTAAGTACGGCACTTACCTTTACATCACACTCCATCGTATCCCTATCATATCTCCACGCTTTGTAGCGCCTACTTCAATTCAGTAGCTATGGGCCAGGAACAGAGCAGCATGGGGCCGATATCGCCGGCCGGCCCTACCCCGACTCATACCCGCCGCGAGTCGGTTCGCCGAACCAAGGAAAGTTTCCGCCATCGAATCCGCAACAAGCTGCACCCCACCAAACCCGGTGTCAAGAAGGATTCTCCGGCCAAATCCCCCGGGGCTCGCCGCAAGCACCGTCGACGACCCTCCACTATCACGCCCGCCCCGCCAAAACCACGCCGTGCCTCTGTCAAGTCCGTTGTCACCTCCCTGTCTGGCCGCTCGGGCACGACTACCCCCACGGGTAACCCGTTCTCCCGTAAACGCCGGGGTCCTGAGGCTGGCCAGGCCATCGCAACCCAGATCAAAAAAATTATTGGGCCGATAGATCGTTATGCCCTGGAGGCGAACTGGATTAGTGCTCTAGGGAGCAGCGACGCCTGTATGACCCTGGACCAGTTTAAGGTAAGTAAGGGCGATGGGTCAGAGGATCATGGTAAATCTTATACAATTGTTGGTGAATTGAGTGATAAACTAACCTCGAGAACGTCGCTCGCCCCCTGTAATACCCCCCCCCTACTTCCTAACTCCGTCGCTCTAGACGTTCTTGCGCGTCGATGGCCTGTCCGACCGGTTCGCTGCCCTCCTCTATCGCACATTCAAGCACATTCCGGCCCTATTGGATCCACGCTTCCTACCAGGATTCCAGAACGCGACAGACCCTGCCAGCCACCGTAGCAGCGCTGCTGCGAGCCGCCGGGGCAGTGTGGATAATTCCGCCGGGGCCACCTCAACTACCCCGCGCTTGCGTTCCCGTCGACCTTCGTTTGACGCCTTCGGCCAGGCCGGTGGACTTATCCCAGACACGGCCGATCTGAGTACCTACGCCACGCAGCCTCTCAGCCTCGCGGAATTCTACATCACGTACGGCGTATACCGTGGTTACCTCTTTAATCCGGGCTCACTCCGTTCGCCGGCTATTGACCGTTGGGACACGACGGGCTTAATCATTTGGAAGGCTCTCATGGCCAACCTAGCCCCGCTGTTCGTAGTCGAGGACGAAGTGGAGCGTTTCATGGCCGAGTTGGACGGTAAGGCCGATATGGCGACCAGTGGCGGTGGCGCGCGCATCGAGACAGAGGACTGGTGCGCATTCTTGGAAGGCTGTGCAACCCTACTCGAGTGTACGCCCCAATCGTGGGTCAGGGCGGCCTCGCGCGACCCGGCCCCCACCTTCTCAGGGTCTGCCGACGCCACCCTTTCTACCACTGATGGGACCGCCCTTTCTTCCGGCGAACCGACCGGTACCAGGCCTGCTGCCCCCATTCCCCACTTCCCCAACCCGGCCATTCGCAGACTGTGGCAGGGGTTTTTACGCGTCAGTGGCAGTCCCACCAGCCCCGATTCCACAGACGGGGACGTTGCCACCGTATCTGTCTCCCTAGGCGCCACTTTTATCCAACGCTTCGGTGAACGTTGGTTCGTGGTGGTCGGCGAGTACATTGCCCGCAAGTTTCTGGAATTGGCTGCCCAGCCCCACCACTGGGCACGCGGGTCCCTAGCCGACCGTACCAGCGGGACCTCCTCGGGTGCGATGGTGGAGGAGGTATCGGCCCCACTAAAACTGACAGTACTCCCGCAGCTTAATATCTACCCAACGGTAGGCACCCACCCACGCGGCGGCCCGGTCACCCCGTCTCACCCTAAAGCTGATATACCCCTACTGGACCAACTCACCCTTTGGTTTCTCACTTGGTCGCTCCCGGCCGAGTGGGTTACCACCACGGGCGGGCGCAACCCCCAGGGACCCACGCTTGGCTTGGGGACCAGCCCTGCCGGGGCCGCCAGCCGAAGCTGCGCCACGAGTCGCCGCGGGTCGCTCCTGTCTGACGGAACCGTGCCTACCATCACTGTCACAGGTGCTGCTACACCTACCACCGAGAGCCCGCGACCACTCCCGCCGGCATCCCTACCTACCTCGCGCCGTGGGTCCCTCACCCCAGCCAATGCCTCCCAAGCGTACGGTGCCGGTTCCGCCGCTTTCCCTCCCGGCGTCAGTGACACGGACCCGTCGCACCTGGCATCGACCTTGCGCTGGCCCCGCCTTTACGTCGGGTCTGAGCATGGATTCAGCATGACTCAGTTTGAGCGCCACGTCTTCCATTACCCGTCGCCGACGCTTCTGGTGGTGCGTGCCGAGTGTCCTCAGGCAGCTAAGCTAGGCTCTGTGCACCTATTCTCTACCCCGTCGGCCTCCGAGTCCAACGACGGTCGCCACCACCGGGAGGTTACCTTGGCCGTGGTGGTCGACCAGCCCTGGCGGTTCGGTCGGTCCTTCTTTGGCCAGTCCCGCTGCGCCGTCCTGGCCTGTGACCCTGTCTTCCACCGGTTCCCCTCCACCGCCGAGCACGAGGCCCATTTGGCCCGCCGCCGCGTCACCTACGACCGGTTCAGTACCCATGCCAGCCCGCTCCATTCCCGTCGTAATTCTCAGGCCGTCGCCTCCCCGGCTCTAGAAGGCTATTTTGGACTCCGTTCGACAGGATCGGCCGGTGATCCGACGGGCCCGGCTTCGTCCCCGCTGCCCCAGATCCCTGAGAAATACCAGAGTGTGTTCGCCCCACCCGACCGCGCCCAGCACGACCGCGACCCCGATCAAAAGTACGCCTACTGCCACCCTTCGGTGGGGATCGGTCTCGGCGGGCTCGGGTCTATCCCAGCCCAGCTTTCCATGGCCGCCGGACAGCGGCTCGGGGTTTCTTCGTCATCCGCCTCTACCCTGCGCCCCACCATTGGTAGTGTCGGTCAGGGTCTCTCTTCCTTAGCTCTAGCCAGCGATACCCCATCCTACCCGTTCGTATTCCACCTAGATAATGACCTCCGGCGCGTCACCTGGCTCAACGACCCCTTCCGTCTCAACAGTGGTACCGCTGCGGCCGGGCGCAGCCGTTCCGGTACCCTAGGAAGTGGTACCGGCGGTGGTGGACTCAACCTCAATGCTCCACTTTCGGGGACCTCCGGCCAAAGCCGCCGCTCGCGTGAACACTTGGCCCCACTTCCGTTCGTCCCTGCCGACCCCGTACAGGACTTTTGTCTCACTATGGACGTACTCGACGTGGAGGTTTATGGGATGGGCCCTGAGTCCGCCCTTATCATCCAGCAAAGGGCTCGCGACGTGGAGATGAAAGAGGCCGAGCGCCGGCTCAAGTTTTCGGCCAACCCAGACCACGGCAACGCCCAGGCCCAGCGCCAGATCCTCGAGTGGGCGGGTATCGTCACCGACTCGGGTGAGATGCAGACCTATGGCACCACCGCTAAGCCGTCGTAGGCTACTGGAACACATCCTGTGCGCCATACCATGACGTTTCTCAATCCCATTGCTTTTCATATACTATACACGCCCGTGTTTCCATTATCATCGTTACCCACTATTCCCACGCCTTTCAGTTCTGTTTTGAGAACTCCTACTACTTGACATCTGTTATCTTTTTACAACAAGTGCCCAAAACGCCAGCCGCGATTTAAGCCACGTGGCCTTACTTCAAAGACAGCGTAATTTTATAGTTTGATGGCGCCGCGTCGTATCATACACGAGTTTTATTAACCTCTGCAAGTCGTCATTCCATAAAATCGAATCTTATGTGCCCTATGGGGTGACAGTCCGCAGCTCCTGGAGCGTGTCCTGGACCGTCAGCAGTACGCTGGCAGCTGCTGACTGTACCTTGGAGCTGGGATGGCTCTGCATGAAAACTAGGGCATTGGCAATTAATCAGTATGCAAAAGAGCAGAGGCATAGCAAACGCGGGGGGGGGATACAGAAAGGGGTAAGTTAGTTTAACATTTTCCATCATTGGTCAGGTTGCTATCAACGTTGGTGCAGACAAGCCAATAAGATGCTAAAGACATCCTTACCCGTAGCTATTACATCTAGGAACTGGAGGGAGCCACGACCGAGTGCGGGTACCACCTGCCTGGCGGTGAGGGCCGTCAGCATGACCCCAGCGCCGATCAGGGCGGATTCCAGCACGTTGTAGGCCAGCGTATTGTCACGAGTATCTTCCGTTTTAATCAGCCCGGGACCTCCCCGTTGTGTCTGTGCCAAATTAGCCTGATACGTCTGGGACCGCGACAGCACCGGTTGGATCAACTGCCAGTACTCTCCGGCCATCTTGGGGGTGTAGGGTGACGAGGCACCATGGTAAAGGAAGGCGTTGAGAGTGCGGAGGTAGCACTCAAATACGAGCGGTTCTTTGGTGACATCGAAGTAACTGTGAAGGAGGCAGTGGGGAGTCAGTGCGATATTGGGATGGTGAGATCCCGCCTGGTTAAGCATCGGAATTCCAGCCATGGCGCTTGAGCCGAAACCGCTCGGAAGTCATTCAAACCAAAGTTTTATCCTGTACTTACCTGTCCCGACTGTAGATCCCGCCCAGCAGCGGGAAAAAGAAAACCGGGCCCGCCAGGGCAAGAAATTTGTTCTTTTTTGCTGGCTGCGCACGCTGCTCCTTCTGGATTTCTAGCTTACGTGAGTACCGTGTGACCCGGCCGGTACCGAGTGCGGATGCTGGTGACGGCGAGACAATGTGTAGCGGGTCAGGGTTACGTACTTGCAATCGTTCAAACTGCCGTTGGGCCTGCTCCACGTGCTGCACCGCCGTACGCCGCGCTACGCAGTCTTGATCGTAGTCCGCGTGGGCCAACCGGCCACTCGCGTGGGCTAGACTGACTAGCATGGCGATGCGCTGGCCGAGGGTATATTCGCGCTCAAACACCTCGCTGGCGATGAGCGGGGAGGTCTGGTGTGGGAGGCGGACCAAGAGGGCCACCAGGGCCGCTTCACGTCGTTCGGCGAAGGTTGGGCTGTCGAAAGTGTCCGACATGCGGAGCAGACGGGTGGTCAAAGTAGCTGCGTTGTACTCGAGGTCACCGGAGTCGGCCGCTTGAATACAATCGGCGGCGGTTTCCAGGCCAAGTTCGAAGCGGTCAGGATCGTCATGGGCAGCCAGGTAAGCCATCATCTCACGGAGAAAGCTTGGAGTAGGTTGATGGAAAAGGTAAACATAAATATAAGTAGGTGTTAGCGGCCGCGCTGGAATATAAGATTGTCAGTCTGCAGCCACAGGGAGGGGGGTTCCCGGACCAAGTCATCCTTGGAACTTACCGGGGGCGTGGAATGTACTTCTCATTCTTAGTGACGGGATTGACTTCGGTCGCATGCGGCATTTTCCGATATTCTTGGATCAACGGCCGGGTCGGTTCGTCAGTTTCCTTGACGACATCTGCCGTCGGTTTCTCTGGATTATGGGTTGCCGAGAGTATGACAAGGGTAAATTTAGTCACTATTATTAGGACCTAACTAGAAGCATGGCGCTCACTACAGTGTAGAGAGTACGCTATGAAAATGTGAACCTGCTGTCTTGGGTGTAGAAATGCTCTGCCTCTCTATCCCATGATGACTGGGACTTACCGGTTCGGCGCTGGCGGGATCTTTCGGCCAGGCGGGCCTCGTCCGGCACCCGAAACGGGGCAGAGGCCAAATCTCCAAAATCACCGTTTATTCGACCTAGCTTACGAAGCCTGCTCACGCTGGGGTCATCTTTGGGTAGGCCAAAGTCCAACATCTGCGTCGACGGATCAATGCGCTGCGAAATGCACTCCGCAGCTACCTGAGTAGGCACACAGGGGTCAGTTTCGGAAAGGTTGTCGACCGTGGTGAGGTTTAAATACAGTAGACAACAAAATGCGCAACCTCCATAACCAACTGTTGACAGCCAGGCCTTTTAGAGGCAGGACATACTTACCAGGCCCAGGTAGCGCGTTTCGGGGACTGGACACTCGAGAAAATGCTGAACGCCATGCATTGTGGCGGGGCGTAGCGTAAACGGTTGGAGGACGGCGGCAGGGCTCAGTGCCACCGTCAAAATCAAGGACTCCATCACCGCTGAGTGACTCAAATGATGGATATGTAATTTCAAGTAACATTAGACACTGTCCTTAGTGCATGATGGCTCACCGGTGAGTAGGATACAGGGACCCGGCTCCACTTACATTGAATGGTCCCAGTGGGCGTGGCCGACAGAAATGTGGGACTGGTCCAAACCTGGCTAATGGCATCCAGCATCCGAGCGCAAGCGGCGTGTCGCGCATCTGTGCAGAAGTGATGATGGGGGGGAGTAGTTAGAGAGGTTAGACGACATGATCTTGATTGACATGAGCTGTTAATTTCTTTCGTGCTCCTCCAAAAATATTTAACTCACCAGGTGTAGTATACATGTAATAAACGGTCAGGATGAGGGTCTGTAGGGTCTCGGTCCGCACCGCCCCGCCGAGGATGAAATGTGTAAGTAGAATACGTTCCATGTCCCGTAGGGTACGAGCGACCTGGCCCGTCTCTGATAACGTGGCTGTCGCAGTCGTTAGCGAAGGCAGTTCAGGGGTAGTCCAGGCTTGTACGAGCGGCACCAGCAGATATACCGCCCGGCGGTAGTTACCAGAGTCCCAGCGGAGGTACTTTTGATGGAGGTGACTCAGCACGGCGCGGAAGAAACGCAAGCAGACCGTATCATCACACAACTGGAAGAGCGGCGTCCAAAATTCCAGGACCCCTCGTTGGCCACTTTCGACCGTTTCATCCAGACCCTCCCACATCAGCTCAGCCAGACGATCAAATTGATTAACATTTCCCAGTTTGGCCAGAACGGCCACCTGAAAAGGTATGGGCTTCATCTCGCTGTCGACAGGGCTGGCCTCCGCGAACACTTGTTCACCCGGTTGGCCTGTGACCCACCGATACAACTGGTTGGTAAGCTCGGCAGCAAATGGTGCGGGCATCAGGGACGGGTTGACCGCCCCACGGGCGAGATGGTTGGCCACTCGATCAGGGAGACTGACAAGGCTAGCCAGGACAGGCTGCCAATCATCTAGACCACCGGCAGCGTTGTGGCCCGTGTTGGGATGGGAGATCAGATGGCCCAGGCGCCGGTTGCGCCCACCGGGCGCCGCTGTCAGTTTACTCAGCGTCACAGTTCCGCGGTACAGGGCGACCAGGAGGTGGGGCGACTGAACATACCGGACGAGCAGCGCATGAACAGCGGCCAGCGTGGCACTGTGGATCAGATTGGAGGTTGGCCCGGTAGCTTCAAGCGTGCACCGGGTTTCACCGGCGGACGGCTCGTTGCTGAGGAGGCGAATGACCATCTGGAAGGCCTGAACGGTAACCGATTCGGACATCCCGTCGAATTGGGCCGCGTGAGGATTGGGCAACGGCTCAGTGTCAGTCAGAATTGACAGTCCGAACAGCGGGTTCCACACCTCTTCGCGTTCATCTTCCGAAAATTGATCTAACCACCGCGGCGGTATGTAAGTGAGGCAATACCGTACAAAACTAGAATAATATGTTGTCAGGAACAGTGGCCGGCTTTTGACAGGTAGGTCTGCCAGAGTAAACTCCGCTTCGTCCGTAGGCGTAGGACCGGTGGGACTAAGGCCGAGGAAGACGAGGGGTTCCCGCAGCGCCCGGAGAAGCTCGTGCTTGGTGAGCGTGTCGCGTTGCAAGATGCGATAGAACTGCTGAATTTTCTCGCGGCAGACACCGGCGGGATCGTGTGACAAGTCCATGGCAAATGGATGTTGGCTGGTTGGCTAAATGGAAAAAAGGTCAAGCTAATGGGAAGGGAATGTGCGTGGGCGAAATAGCCGCATGTCCCGACCCCTAGTCCTAGAGTACTTCAACTCTTGTGGACGCATCTCGAGACAGTAGCGTCCTGGTCCCCGAACCGGGTACCGCAAGAGCTCCACCGCCCAATGCCCCTACAGTAAAGTGTAGGTGGAGAGTCGTCAGTACTTACCATTCAGAAGATCGCCCATTACGCGGCTTTCGTCTGGCGCCCAAAAGCGGCAACCGAGCAGCCAACGACTTGTTCTACGACGAGTCCCCATCGATGGTATCGGATAAGGAGCTCCAGGCCTGGGCAGCTTTTTTTTCTGGTACTCGCGCCGTTTAGCCCGTTTCCGAGGGCTCTAGGGGCGGCTGGGTCTGGCAAGCACTCATTTCGTGTACTTGTCTTGGTCGTTCACGTCTACGCCATTCCTTCAGCTTTGCCCTTCAAACCCCTGCAACCCCATCGACCCCCGAGCCGGATTCCCTATCGAACACAATGAAAGTCGTCGCCCTTGTAAGGTACGCAACAGAGTCCGTAGGCTAGAGCCTGACCCACGTAGTTGAGCTTCGCCAAACGCGCACTATTCTGAACCGTCTGCTTCTACCCTCTTGCCACCCTCCGCCGCACTGTACTCCGCACCCACTCACCTACACCACCTAACCCTCGCCCAGTGGCGGTAAGGACAGTTGCTACAACATGGTCAAGTGCGTCGAAGCCGGACACGAAATTGTGGCCTTGGCCAACGCCCACCCGGACGTTAGCTCGGAGTCAGGTAAGCCGCGACGACATGATTTAGAGGCTGCTACTACGTTACCCCTGACCTGCCACCGACTTACCACAGCATTACTGCCGTCATACTATAACTCATGTTTACTCCTCAGACGAGATGGATAGCTACCTCTTTCAAACGGTCGGCTACGACGGTGTCCCCTACATTGCCGAATGCATGGACCTCCCGCTCTACCGTGAGGTCATCCGGGGCAAGCCGCTGCTCCAAACCATGGAGTACGAGGTGGTATCCAACGACGAGACCGAGGACCTCTTCGCGCTCCTCCAACGGGTGAAGGAGAACCACCCGGACGTTGAAGGGGTGTCGGTCGGCGCCATCTTTTCCAACTACCAAGGCAAGCGCGTCCAGCACGTCTGTGACCGACTCGGTCTCACCATGCTGGCGTACCTTTGGGAGCGGGACCAGCGCACGCTGCTTAAGGAGATGGCAGACAACGGAATGGAGTGCGTCCTGATCAAGGTGGCGGCGATTGGCTTGAAACCCACTCACCTAGGCAAGACCATCGCTGAGATGTACCCATACTTGTGCGAGCTAAACGACAAGTACGATGTGCATATCTGCGGCGAAGGTGGTGAGTATGAGACCTTCACGCTCGACTGTCCGCTCTTCAAGCGTCGCATTGTCATGTAAGTTACCGAAAGCTGCTGTTGTGAGCGGCGGTAAGCGGTGTTGGCGAGCTCTACGGTGCCGCCTTATCACGGCCGACTAACCACCCCAATGCCATTTACTACTTTGCCTGCGCACAATATTTGAACTGGTTCCCACAGTGACTCTTCGGAGACTATAATGCATTCTGATGACGACTATAGCCCCGTGGCCTATCTGCGACTGAGCGGCCTCCACACCGAAGCCAAATAATTTTGGCAGGATACCTTGTCGCGTTGGCGGACCAAAGGGCCCAGTTTTTCCCCTTTTTCTTACACACTACGCCTCACCATTTGGGACTACATTGGGAGATTTAGTTTGGTAAAATGTTGTACTCCGGTAAAGACCTCTATTTCTCTTAATCCACCTCTTTCTTTTTCTGCCTTGTACAATTGGACCCGTTGTCGGCGATAAATGAAATCTGACAATTACTTCTTCTGGGGGCTATAAAAGGACAGGTAGTGTCGTTCAAGGCAAAAATGAAGCGATTGCACATGGAACAACGCTAGTTCCTGGCCCGTCTCGAGCGCCGCTTGCAGGTCCCGCATCCGATCGTTACAATTGTCAAGCAACGGGACCTCCTCGGGACGCAGACCTAGTTGTGGTGGCCGACCATCTGGAAACATGACGCAACGCGTGCGTACGTAAGCCTCAACCAATTGGACCAACATGACTACAGCGTGGGCGAGGGTCTCCGGGACCACGGCGTGCTGGCGGGTGACCGGGCGGGAGACCATGGTGGTGATGGCCGGTACATAGTGATCAAACACGTAGACCAGGTCCAGCCGGCCCCCGCTTCGTTTGCTAGGTCCACCACTTACTCTGGCCGTGGCCGCCGTCTTACGTCGTTGTGGGCTACGATCGTCGGGACCGAACCCCTCGACGGCCGCACAGAAGTTTTGGATCACCGTATCCAGTAGCAGTACCGCAAAGTTGTCTGAGATGAGGGACCGGACAAACCGTAGCTGCGCTGAGAGTGGGCAGCGGTGGAGGCACCGGTAGGTCTCGTTGACCAGTGCCTCAAGGCCGAGACGGTGGATCCAGGCGGCCACCACCAAGAGGTGGAAGAACTCATGGAGGACTGTGTTGGTCTCGCCGGGCAGATCCTCCTGGCTGAACCCATCAAAAAGCGCCTCTACGGCGGGCTGCAGGTGGGTGACGGCCGAACCAACGAATGTAGATGTGAATGTCTCTAGCAGCTGACAGGTCTGTAGGCCCGAGTCTGGCGTGCGATGGCGAAGCGAGTACAGGTTAGATAAGCCCGCTTAAAGGTCAAGGTATCAGGCTATAATAAATGTAACATTGCTACCCGTAGATTACTTTAGCCTCTACGGGGAGGACAAGAATAGTCCCCGCTTACCTTTGTTCAACAGCATATCCCACCGATAAATTGTCACCAGCAGGCGTAGTAGGCCGACCTGAACCGCCTGGGGCATCTGCCCGTATAGGTAAACGACGTTACGTAGTGGTAATTAGATGAGATCGGTGATCGCAGGCTAGTTCGGTCTAGCCCATCCACTTTTTCGGGCTTGGTTTTAGTAATAATTCGGTTAAAGAGCTTACCTGGGGTTCCAAAACCATGGAAGGGTTGTTAGTATGCTTTGGCACGTTACCCTTCAAAACCTGGCCTATGAATGGCCAGAGTTGATACCCCGACGTCTCACCAGTAAGAACTCGAAGGGCATGCTGGAAAATGGCCGGCCGGCGGTGAACAGCCAGCACGTTATCCAAACACTGCAAAGCGGCCATACGTTCGACTACTCCAGCCTCCGGGTTTAGAATGGCGGTAAACAGGGCCGACAAAGTCGAATCGCTTGGTATGAATCCGGGGCTTTGTAGGGCATCTAAGAGCTGAATCGCACTCTCATCTGTGTGAGGTAGACGTGGGTAAGTGAGTGCGGAAAATGGTACGGGACGCTCGATATGTAAGGATACCTGGTGAGGGTTGGAGTCTTTTAAGCGAGGTTTTACATGCGTGCCTAAGGTTGCTTGGACGGATACCTCACATTATGCCACTTGGGGGCCATATGGCCGCTAAACTCCCCCCACTTTAGTCCGGTAGGTACTTACGGTGCCGTTCATCAATCATGCCATCCACCCAGTCTTGGAGGGTACGGAACGGTAAACCTGGCGGAGCGATGGCGTTAGTCAGGGGGGCCGGCGGCACTAACTGGGCAAAGAACCGCCACACCTCGATGCGCTCAGGACCATTAGCAAAGAGCTGGCTCCATTCGGTATTACTAGTGTCGTTCAGGAGGGCACTCTACTCCAATGTGTAAAGTGGTGAGGTTGGTAATGGAGTAGGTTGGGTCATTTTTATAGGCCGCAATCGCGTTAGTGGCGATGTTTAGGCATAGCAAGGGGGGTCGGTAGCGGCCGACTTCACCTACCATTCAGCTGTGAGGCGTTCGGGAGGCGCGAGACCGCTAGGGTGGGTAGGGGTAAGAATCGCTTACCTGCGTACACCAGTCGGATCGATCCTGCGGCATGGTCCGGTGATTTCGGAAACGTAGACGAGAGATGTCTGAGGATCGGTGGTTTGGGATGTCAACAGTCACTTCTAGGCTCTAGGTGGGTAGGAGAGCGAAGGTAGCCCTAGGAATCGCAAGTAGTATACGGTATGTCGTAGTCCTTGGTTAACTCCAAGGAGAAACTTGACTAAAGCTTGTGTTTACATTGAAGCTCCGTAGGATTAATAGTAACATTATCCGGTCAGCCTTGTGTGACCAATAGTTATACCACTTTATTCATAATTAACCATTAATATCCTACGGCCAACGATTAGAGCCGCACGGAAGACAGTAGTTATACAGGGCATTAGAATATTAAGAGAGAGCGAGATCGGGTGAAGCAAGTTACATAGGGCAAGTTGGTCATAAAGGAAGCGAGCGAACAATAGTTGGCGAGAAGCGACCGTATGCGGCCAGGGTGGTCGAGAAGGGGGTATATCAAATACAGGACATAGAGGCATGAGGGTATATATATAACAGCGGGTTAACGGAGGGAAGTTGGTGGAGTCAGGGGTAGATCAGAAAGCGTGGTGACGTGTCTGAACACGCCTTTATTCGACTCTGCCACCTATAAACCCTTCCGTTTGGGGGTCGATGGATAGGCTGACCTTGCAGTCATCACGCACAAAAATGGTAGTGGCAGTGGCACCAACCAAGAAGTCCCAGTCTCCTCCAAATAACTGACACTATAGCTAACACTTCCAGGTGTGGAAGATGGGCTCCTTGACTTTGCTGTACTTGGCCCAGAACTCGCCATTCTTGTAGTGTTCCTCGTACTTGGTCAGGTCGACGTTCTCAGGGATCCGCACGCGACGTTCGAGCACGTCAGCGTGGTCAGTTTTCACGTACGTGACGACCTCCTTGAGCTGGGATCCGGCTTCATGTTCGCACCGAATCACCAGGTCGCGCCCCTCGTGGTGGCCAGCGACCCGGTTGGGTGCCACGCCATGTTTGTGCCAGTCGACCTTCACATAGAAATGGTCAGGAGTCTCCTTGATTTCGCTGGTGCCTAGGTGCATCGGATTGGCTGCCGGGTCACCCTCGACGGTTGTATCCCAGACGCGCTCACTGATGACCATGGCCGGTGGCAGTGGAGTGCAGTGACATACTGGCCCACACCCTTTGACGCACCAGGCCACACCAATGAACTGGTGGTGGCCCGAGGCGACATCGACTTCAACGACCTTGGCTGACTTGCACGGCAGTGCTGTGTGGCGGTGAGGATGAGGGTGATGTTTGGGTGGGAAGGGTGCCCCACACGGGTAATCGACCTCCCTTTCCAGAGTTACCGACTTATGCGTGCTAACCTGGTAGAAGCGGTCAGCGAAGTAGCCAGGCATAGTGACGATCAGGGGAAGTTAAGGTTGACAAATGAAGGGGGAAAAAAGCGCTGTCGTGGGCGGTAGAGAAATGTAGGTGCTAATAAGGTGCTAAGAGGAAGTTGATGTGATTAGAGTGAAAAGCGAACACTATGAATTGGTACGACGAGAAATCGTATACAATGGCGGGGGGCATGGCTGGAGGTAGAACCGCCCGGGCTGTCCAGTTTATAAAGGAAATTACAAGCGACCTACATGTTACCCACTGAGCCCCTGCTTTACCCAGGGCTCCTTGCTGAACCCTTACTCATCCGTCGGATGTGCAATGGCTTCTAGGATGCCGTAGAGGCTGGTCCCATGTATTTGAGCCACGCTCCGCAGTCGGGAAACGACTCTGAGATCATGGAGTGCGATAGAGGAAGGGTGAGAAGGAGACATCGGCTATAATGTAGTGAGCTATGGTAGGCCACTAGTCAAAGCCTACTATCAAGTAAAATAAGGGGATTGAGTCACAGGGCCGGGTCATCTGCGCCAGCGCGGGGCTGCTCATTCTAGTCATCAGCCGGACGCGGGCAGCAGCGGGTACCATCATTCAGGTCACATTTAATGATATGTATTATTATTGTTATTATAAGCGGAGCGTGAGCTTGTCATTGCTATAAAGGACGATAACAAGACGAAACAATGGAAGCCTGAAACCAATTCCGTTTTTGGGGGAGGTGTATTTATCCGCCCGACAATCTCAAACTGACGACGTCAGCCGTCCGCAGGTCCATTTTTTGGGGGGCGAAGGCGGTGAGGCGGCTTCAAAGTCGGTCTCATGCCCTTTGCAATTACTGACTATCGGATAGGCTAGGTTCAATGGAAATCAGGTGTACCAGCCACTTCACGCTTCGCTGGAATATCAATTAAAAAAGGTAACGCTGGGATAATTAGCGAAATACCAGGTAGGGCCGAAGTGCGCCAGAAAGAAATGGTGGCGAGTCCAAGATGACGGTGATGTTAATCCTCTGGATGTCCTTGAAAGTTGCCGTGTGTCTGCATGACAAGAAAATAAGTCCGCTTTAGTTAAAACTATGAAATGAACAGTGCACTTGGCCATGGTTACACTAACTGCGTCACGGCTAACAATCCCGTCAGAACCACAATGTCGAAAATAAAAGGGGAGGGCATGTCTGTGCTACCTCCTCTTTTTCCTCTTCTTCCGTGAAATACAAGCCTGGCGGAGCGGTGAAGTCAAACGAAAACTCCACGACACCATGACAGTGCAATGACTTAAGAAGCCATGTGATGGTACATTGGTTCGTGAGCGTCTCCCCTTATCGCGCGCACCCTCGGCTGACCGACCTGTGCTCCACCACACCAACACCACCCTCCCACACATGCATCATATCGGCAAATATTCGGCAGGGGACGACACCGCGTCAACTCGCCCCTCTTTATCCCGCTCTGAACTAACTTGGCTCTACACGGTATTAGGCAGAAACCGATCCGACGACATGCTGGTAGGGGGAGGAATGCCCTCGTCGTTCTTTTAACTAATTCAGGTTTAGAGCGATTGATATAATACGACTTCCCGATCGGTCCTAACCCGTATGTTCTCTGGTAGTTATAGCGGCCTCATAAAATCTCACCCGCCCTGCCATCGAAGTCCCGGCGTGGCATCCTGAACACCGCAACCCCGCATGGATGGCGTACACATGCCAGCCTGGGGTCATTAAGCCTATTACGGACCAAAATGAGCGGGTAGCCAATGTATTTCTAAGGGGCATGTCGAGGGGGGGGGAGCTCGAACCCATATCCATGGCCTTGGGCTCGTGTAAGGTGTACAGTGGGAATAAAAAACAATGAGTGTGAAAGCTGGGCATGAACAACTGCGTCATGTATTCATGTGCTTACATTGTAAGTGTGCAAGCCATAGCCCAGAATGTGGCGCATCAGAACGAAAAACCTCGCCCTCATAATCCACTATGAAAACCGGAAATTCGGATTTGACAGCTGGTGACATCATAGTGGACGCAGAGCTATCGGAGTAAACGATACGTTATTCTCCGACGCACCGTTGTAGCGACGAACTGAATAGTGTGAAGCACGAGGGATTGAGCCTGTCTTCTGGTCCACAATGCCACACCGCCACTCGTTAGTCCGCCCAGGCCGCTGTGTCCGTAAAGTCATGCAGAGCTGCAGAGGTCGTAGACAGCGCAGCACACTAAACACGTAAATGAGAGAAGCGAACATCTTAAGATTAGTTAATATCGAAAATATTTATTGGGGTAGGTAGAAATACATATTTATGACAGCGAATGTTTTTGGGAATTGATGCTCGGGTGCAGGCATAGAAAATGGATGGTTGCTGGACAGCTATGGTCGCGTAAATAAGGGATATCTGACTTGCACCGGCGTTCGGTGAAAAAGGTAAAGGGCGGCGCTAAATCCAGGTGATGAGTTGCCACATTTTAGGCCAGCCAATGGACCTTCCAGCCATTGCTGACTCGGGGAACGTGGGCCTTGAAGAACCCTTCGTGGTACGAAACGGTGACATTTTCGAGATCGGCGTTCTGCGGCAGGGTGAACTGGTGACGCATGGTGGTATGGCCGAAATCGGCCACGACCACGAACTGGTCGTCCTCCACAACGTAGCCACACTTGAGTGGGCGGCACGACTCATGCCACCGGACGGTGTAGAGACCGTGGGCGTCAGTCACGTTCTCATCGATGGCCGGGTGGTAGATCTGGACCTGCTTGACCACTGGGGGCGGAGTGGTCGGGCGGTAGGTGACATAGGTGTGGGCGGCAGCCGGCGGGCTGACCGGGCGAGGGGCTGGCGACTTGGTGACGACCGGGACGGACTCAGTACCCCAATAGTACGAGGTATAGTCGGTGAAGGGAGAAGTGGGCTCCTCGACAACGGTGCTGTGGGCGGTCTCGGTCACGCGGTAGAAGCGATCGGCGAAGGGAGAGAAAGCCATGGTGATAGAGGGTAGAGGAGGGCTAGGACTCGTGGGGTGTGATGTGGTAAAAGAGATTGTGAGCTGTGGAAGAGAGAGTGATTGCGAAAGCGGCTGATTGAGCGTTGTAGGTGGTGATGAGTTGGTACAGTGGGCAGGAAACAATGCAGTATTTATCTCTTCGAGGAGATGGTGCAGTCTGGCGCTGGCAAACTAGCAAGGCTGGGACGGAGCCCGGTTTGGGGCCTTACGCGTGATGCGCTAATGGTACGCTCACTCTGACGTGCCACGGCTTGTTCCGAGGGAAGTGTGTGACGCCGCAGTCGACGTAAACACTGGCTGCGTCGTGACCCACCGATGCTAGTCGGACTAGGTTTCCAATTAGAAAGCCCACAGGGACGGGATGATGAGGCCAAGAAACGGAGAAGGGAGTAGGGGGAAGACGACTGTGAGTTGTAGATTGTGGCAGTGCTGCGCCCAGTGTCAATCCCACACTAACCGCCATCTCGCCCCGTCAACGGCTGCACAGGGCCGAACAATCGGCCCCCACTGCGGCCACAACAAACTCCCCTGAGGAGGATGATTCCCAGCACGATAAGCCATATCCTCTCACACTAGTCGCTTTTCTATTGTGAGACTCTCCGGCAGTTACTCGTTGCTTACTGCGGTGACTAGCGGTTCACCTGGATCACACATACTCCGACCAGCTGCTACACTGCCATTGCTCATCCGTAACAGTCGCTGATTACTTGCTTAAGAAATTGTGGGAATCGAAGGCCCAGGTTCTTCCTAATCGGCTACTGTTACGGGGTACTATGGGCCAAAGCGGGCTGTTGTCGCTTGGGCCTTCCGGGGTGGTCCCTTGGCGCGTACCTTACTGCGGCACTGGGACTGATAGGCAAAGGAACAGAACTGCGGTGTGCCAGGGTCTAGAGGCTGCAGTACGTGAGAGGGGCAATTCAGTCCGCCGTCATTCCGTCGGTCTTTGGTGAGCCAGTAACCAAAGTTACTCGACCATTCGCCCTGTGGTAATTGTGCGATCTCTAGTTCGCTAGAGAATGCAGGGCCACTGTCACAATACCGCCACCGCCAGATACGATCAAGCCTCGGACCGGTACCCGGTAGTCACCGGGCCTTGCCATGATCCACTAGCTGCTTCGGTGAATCAGGACAGGCTTTGTGATCTACCGGGCTCACCAGCCTCCACTGCTGGGCCACTCTCACGGTCCGCTACGGCTCCCTATGGGGCCGAAATCTCGAATCGTGGGCAAGGATTTCTAGAAGGACGGGCGATCAATATCTATCTTGTTAGCGTGGTGGCAGTATCCAAGTCAGGCTAAAACGTAAGAGCCCTTGCCAGTACAGTGATGATCAGTTGTCCAATGATTATTTTGTCAACCTTCCATAGGTATCCAATATGTCAAGACGAACCCCGCCTTAGTTCTTCGTTGGGGTTCCAAAAGACTCATTGTCTCGTGAGTCGGCTCGCCTACAGCACTTCCACCCCCCCAGCCCTACCTGCGTAATTTACGCAACTCATACCCAACCGGTCTTTAGTGATCTGTGTCTGTTTTCAAGCAGTGCCCAACTTGCATGACCAGCTCGTACCAGGCAGTTCTAAGTGTGAGAATCAGGAAGGTAGCTACGCAGCTTGGTAGCCCACCCCAACTATCTTACCAAAGGCAATTATAGTCAGTCAGTGGCTAAGGCCTTGGACCTGGCATCGTGAGTGAACTAGCTTCGCGTTGGGGTGCCAGAAGGGAGGGGTGCGCTGATGCAAGTAGGACCAAGTGAGAATAACCCCGACCAAGCTCGTCGGAGCCGGCGCACGCCCAACCGCATCGGAGAGTGGGGGAAGGGGCACGATAACCGAACGCCACCTTTTACATACGGGGGACATGGGTCTCGCCTGGCATCTCTTTAAGCACTAGTGGCCATTTGATTCGTCACTCCCTTTAGCTCCACAAAAGAACGCCCGCTGCCGGTAGAGGAATGGTTGTATCAGTATAGGGCAGTGCGAATGTTGATGGGGTGGCTGCTTTTCATAATTCAATGCTGTCTTCCCCCTCCAACGCGCTGTATCATTAACCAAGTTGCGTGTGCGTAGTCAACTCAGGGGTTTAGACGATGTAGGGTGGGTCCGGTACTTCCGCGTCAAGCAATGGTGTACCAGTGCAGATCATTTGCAGCGCGACCTTTGCCTGTACAAGTCAGAGAGGGGGGAGGGAAATTGGCAGGCGCACTTCTCCCAACGAAATTCCAACGGTGGGGCTGCAGAATGACGTCTTCGATGTGAGAGCACGCCTTTGGTGTAAGGTTGCCCAGCAGCTGATCACCCAGGTAAAAATAACCTTAAATTTTAATGAGCTACACAGCGTGGTAATTAATTACAGCGCACCGGCTCATAAGGATAGACCGGCCCACGAAGCTGAATAATCTGAAATGCTCAGCCTATAGCCATGGTCATGTCAACACTCACCAGATTGTTCCTACTCACGGAGCCAAAAAAAAAGTACCTAGATGCACTTGGCCTCTGGTCTTTCCGCAACGGCCTGTCAGGCAGAAAAGTGAAGTCGTAAGGGCGACTAAGTCGCGGCAAGCTTATGAGGAGGCCATGGTATTCAATTGAATTGGGAGTCGTGCGTTGTAGTGTTGCCACCGCCAGAATTGTGTCATGATATCGCCAAGCCTCGGTACTTAATAGCCTTCACCAACGCACCGTGTTCACTAACCGTTGGCTCGTCAGTGCTGCTTACTCAGAGAGTACTCTACTCGTAAATAGTGACGACGGGGCGCATCCCCGCCTGCGGGAACATGGCAACCATGATCCTTAGAGTCGTAATCCAGGCACATTTGTAAGCACCGAGAACGCCAGGTATGGTTGTGATGTGTAGGTTTTAATCATTATTGGTTCACAATAGGGCTACGTACCGCCAGATGGGGGTGCGGGGTTCTCCCCCCCCCCCCTCCACCCCTGACGGGATGCGCGCACTGGCTACGCGGCCATCGTTACCATTCCTCTCCGACCATCACTGCTCCTTGGCCATCCCGAACCACGAAGCCAGGGACGCCAAGGGTCGCTGAGGGAAGACATGGTAGCCGCGACGGAAGGTCTTGGAGTTGAGTTTACGAGCGGTCTTGGCATTATTACGCGTATTCTGACCATGTACTGGCAACCCTAAGAAATGGCGACGGCCTCGGTAGGTACCCATAGTACGTAGCCGGGTGATGTTCTCGCGGACCTGCCGCCGGAGATCAGCCTCCAGGGTCATCTTGGATAGAATGCCGCTGAGCTCATTGAGCTGCGTCTCGTTCAGATCCTGCAGCTTGCACTGCCGGTGGATGCTCATCCGGTGGCAGATACCTTCGGCCGTCTTCGGTCCGATGCCGTAGAAATAGGTCAGCGCGACGCTGAGGATCTTCTGATCCGGGAGGTTGACGCCGAGGAGGTGCAGCATGTTGGTAATCGCCGACCAGGTGGTTGAGGGTGGCTATGAAATGGAAAAGTGAAGGAGGGACGTTGATGGACAGGGTGAACAGGGCGCCGGGTAAAGGGGAATGCGGTCAGAAGCACCTCAGATCGAATGGCGGGTGGAATCGTGTGATAGACAATGTTGGGCTGTGTGGCACGGCAAGTCGCGGATCGGTTTTCGTGTGGATCGCTCAAGCTTAAGCTGCTTTGGCCAGACTGTGGGTCTTAACCTGGGTAGGATGATTTTAGGTTGGGACGGGTTTTTAGCTAGGTGGGCCGAACCACTACACCGCCGGTTCTCATGTTTGTCACCAGGTGTCTTCAAGTACGGTTTTACTTATTCGGGGGCATCTTCGGACCCGTGACGGCCAGTATTGTCCTAATCGAGATTATTAATTATTTAGCTGTTAAGAATAACGGAGACACAGAGATCAAGATATTGAGAGAAATGATACAGAACGTGATGGGGGCTCTCAGATTGTTATAGTAACCAGGAAAAGGTAGATTATACGCTGGCCGCACTCCACGTCTTTTCAAAGTCCCGGCGAATCTCAAGCGCTGTCTTGTAGAGCGCTAGATCGATACCGTCGACACAGCGGATGATGCGCGCCCGGAGAACAGGGATGGCCACCGAGTGGTGAGGACGTAAGGTCTCCGGGAGCAGAGAGGAATCCTTTAGTAGCCAGGCAAAATGAGGAACGGATAAGAGAGGTCATGTTGTTAAGTATACCCGTCCATCAGGCATTGGGCTTGAGATATGCCGGCGATCGAACGACGAAGCTGTTCGATCATCAATCCCGGCTAAACAGTTCACACACGTACCAGCTACAGTAGACGCTAATTTACTTACCTCGAGTTTCTCCACTTCACCGATCAGCATGAGAGTGGAACCCAGGTGATATCCAAAGTCGCCCAACAGTTTGGTATCGACGAGCAGCCCGTCCGTGTCTTCCACAACTGCTAGATCATCCGCTACAATGTAATCGTTCAGGCTGCAAACAAGGTATTGGGGGGCAAGGTGAGGAAATGTTGACTAAGTTCAAACTCGGAAAGCTTGAGTAGTAGCTCGATACGGTCGACCAATTCGTGCGACAAGAGGCGTTTATCATAAGGTAACTATTTTGCTGTCTGAGGCACCATGCTGCAGCACCAACCTCCCCCCGCGATCAAGGGAAGCGTCGCTCCCATCGCGGAACGAAATGGAAAGGCCGGGATATTAACCCCTCTCCACAGTGTAGGCAGTCGGGTCACTTACACTCCGACGACCCGGGCCTGTCGTCCAAACCATTCGGCCGGGGTTTGCGCAATGTCGCGGACGAGCGCAATGGCTGCGTGGGAATTGGACATGGTCAATGGCTAGAGAGATTCGGTGACGGCAAGAGATGTCAGTCCACGAAATGAGCGGAATGCGAATGTATTAGTGAGTGGGAAGGGTGTGGCCGTGGCAGTGTACCGCTTAGTTAGGCGGGGTTGGTCAAGGCATTTGTAGTTGGCGTACATATCCTACACTGGTAGCCCCCAGTTGGATATCCAAGCAGACCGCTGTGGGTAGCACCTAGTTCTTTGAATTTGTTGGATAGCATCAACTGTGTCCCCCACTGGCTTTTCGCAGACCAAAATTATATCTAAGAATGGGGTTCTGTAGCGCTAACACGCTGACCTTGTTATCATCTGGTGATTAGACCGTCACGGTACGGCCTTGGGACCTTTAGGCTCTTGGAAGAGCCGTCTACTATCGCTGGTGGAACTCATTGGATAGCTACGGTGGATAGCTGGCTAGCCCAGCACAAGCCCCTGTGCTCTGCAATTTGAAATGATTTCCCACGTGATATAATTATTTTGGCCACTAGTGAGCAAAGCAGTCCGACTGTGTGAGCAGTTTCCGCAGAAGCAGCCCATTGTTTACTTGGACTGCGATTAAGCACATTGATGCGCTTATTCCTACGTCTCCGTTTGTTGACGCTGAGTCGTACCTGGACTAACGGCTACGTATCAGAACGCTTCCGCTCCGCCTCGTATCGGCCAACCCCCCGGATTTTACAACTCCGCGCCCTCTTTGACCCTTGCTCGGTTGCGACCCTTTCTGGCTCACCCAAAACCTGTGGATTTCTTCGACGCTTCTCTATTTCTTGCCTTCTTTCACATCCGGCCTGAGCCCCCCCAACTTGTGGTCATCACTACCCGCTTCTTTTCGTATCCCTCTTCTCCACTGCTACCGTATCCCCTCTGGTACCATGGCTACCCCGCCGACCCGTAGGGTCAAGACCTACGGCAAGCGGGCCCAGACCCGGCTGATCCGTGGTGGCGGTCCCCAGTCCCGCTCGGAACAGCTGTGGCAGGACATGCTGCTTGGGTCACCCCAGGCGAATAAACTGAAGACGGGTCAGCTGGGGCGGATATCTGTGCCCTCTGTCAAAAGTTTAGGCTCGACCCTCTCACCGGTTGCGGTGCGTCCAATCCACTCCAAGCGGGTACCCCGTCGAGTATTCAGTACGCGCCGGAAACAGCAGCGTCCGGTGATTATTTCGAGTAGCGCGTCCGCTAGTGCCTCGACGTCCACCACGCCGTTACGGTCGCCCGCGTCCAAGTCGCTCATTCTCACCACACCACCGGCCGCTCCGATTTACGTGTTAGACTCCACTCATAATACCTCATCGGAGCCTTCCTTACCAAATACTCCAGTCCGCCCACCGCGCCAGCGGTCGCCAAGTCGGACCCAAACCTCCTTGGGCCCGGCTGCATGTGCTATTTTGGTCTCAGACTCGGAAGCCGATTTCAGTTTTGACGGCACTAACCAGGACTCGTTCACCCAGGACGCCGACCGAGCCGTCGATATTCAGACTCGGGCGGGGATGGCGGGAGACATTGAACGGTTACTTGATGACCGGCTCGCGTCGTTCCTGGCCCAGTCTCCGATTTCATCGCCCGGTGTGCCGTGTCGGGTCGCTACCCCTGCTCCCGGGGCCAGTGGGCTACCTACACCCCCACACCCTGCCATGATACTGGACCACCATTGCACTCCCGCCCGACCCTTCGGATCGAGGCTCAGCCTGCTAGGGACCGAGATCGTTAGTCTGGTGAGTTCTGGCGAAGATGACGAGCCCAAGGCCCGATCGGTAGCGGAGCTACCTTTGGCTTTGGAGGAGGTCGATGCGGCCGCAGCTGAGCCGGAACCTGAGTTGCCTATGGATCTTAACCAGCTCGACGAGGCGGTGGCAGCCCTTCACCTTGGTCCACTTGAGCTCGAGACGGCAGAATCTGTATTACCGGACTTGTGTCACTTCGCCGCCCGCCGTACAGTCCGTCGTGACCACCTGCTTCTCATCTGCAATCAGTCGGAGCCACTCGGGTTCGAAGCCTTGCTCGGCCCGACGTTCCTTACCGGGGCGTGCAAACTAGGCGAATCCACGTTTTCGGAGGTTTTCACCGGCGCCATCACGACGTCCGCGGGAATGACGGTACCCAACGCGGTTGTAAAGATCGTCCCGTTCGGTGGTGGACTTAAAGTGCGGGTGAACGGCGCGAAACAGACCACCTTCCGGGATATTTACCAGGAAATGTGCGTAAGCTGGCTCCTGGGCTACTGGCCGCAGTACCGGCAGGTCCACACCGATCGGACAGCGGTCAGTACCGGTGCCCCTGATCAGAATGGTAGCTGTACCTCAACAATTGGCGATAGCTGGAATTTTGTCGCCGTGCACTGCATGGGCGTCTGCACCGGCGCATACCCTGCACCCCTGCTGGCGGCCTGGGATGCCTGGCAAACTGAGAACCCCACGGAATGCTGGAACGCCCGTCCGGACTTTTTTCCCGAGGACCAACTCTACGCCGTGTTTGGACTGGCCCACGCCGGCACCCCCGTGGCAAAGTTCCAATTTAACGACGTGGCCCAGATGCAGAGTCTCCTTCTCCAGCTGGCCTGCAGCCTGGCACTCGCCGAGACCGAATTGGAATTCGAGCACCGCGACCTGCACTGGGACAACGTCCTGCTGGCCCCGGCCGACCCCACCACAGCGTCGAAAACGATGACCTACACCGTCCACGGCGCGAACGCTACCCGCCCGTTCCGTTGTACTGTGCCGACCCACGGCCTCCGAGTCACGGTGATTGACTATACCTTGTCTCGCGTGCGCACCCCCGCCGGCCACACCTTGTTTGTCAACATCACCGACGAGGATATTTTCACGGGTCAGGGTGACCGCCAGTACGACGTGTATCGAGAGATGCGCCAGGCTAATGCAAGCAACTGGCAGGCTTTCCAGCCGCAGTCCAATGTGCGGTGGTTCGTGTATCTTGTTGACAAACTGCTGACGGTCAAGTGCGGAGAGGGCGTGGAGGCGGCAGATCTAGTCCAACCGGCTTACCTTGGTGAGCCGGAACGATTGTGTGCCGAGCTGGGTACATACGCCAGTGTAGCCGACTTGGTCGCCGGTAATAGCCTTGCCGAGTTTTTCCATTTGCCCGCCTACTCTGTCGAACTGTGAGGGACCTTAGCTAAGACTTGTGTGTGGTACGTGTGGAGGTTCAGCAGCGGCTAGGCTCCACACTTTGACTCAACCATCAGGCACTTTTGGTACTGTACATCTTTGCACTAATAAACCACTTATTTTATTACTGGACGCTGGGCGTCCTAGCGAAAGTCCAACGGTCTCGGTCCCGGGAGATTGTGGGGAGGCGGAACTGTGAGGGTATATCGCAGTCCAATAGAGTGCAACGAAGCCCACTGGGAATGCGCCATAAATGGTGTGCGATGGTAATAGGGTCAACAGCCCGCCAGCTGTGAAAAATACGCAGGTTCCAGTCCCCCACTCACCCAGCTGGAGTGGTTAACAGTAACCCTTTTCCAGAGTAGCCGCCGGTGTGAGATTAAGAGGTGGGACACCATATAAGGCAGGAGCTACTCGGATGTGCCGGACATGTGCCGCGCAAAGGTCGCTGCTATTCGTTGGATCCTACCGCCCATGTGGACCAGTGGGCGGAGGGGGGCTGTGCCGCCGACCCAATCGAAGAGCCCGGCTCCAGTGGTGGTGTTCCGCCCTATTGGCCTACCTGGGAGGGAAGGGGGACACAATGGCCGCTGCAGGTATGGCGTCCACCCACCCTGCTAATGTGATGCGGCCGCGGAGCGCGCGTAGACATTGCCGGGGAAAGAGGGGGGAGAGGTCGCCGTGGATGGGACTATTACGTGCTGGGATGGGTTGAACGCTGGGCTGCTGACAATCGGCCAATGGTTCCATTTCAGGACAACTGGGGACTCGTCCAGTTGGTTGGCTAGAGTGGGGAGGGCGGAACCTCCGACGTGGGGACATTCTTTTCCGGTTGGAATTTTGGACGCAGTCACGCGCTGCTCGTGTCAATCTGTGCCGCTGCTATGGTGAAGGGGGGGGGTGCCGGACGAAACCAGGCCCGCCTTCAGTCGTCCGGCTACCTTACAGGTGCTGGCTATATCACTCGTAGCGCATAGTCTTGCTGCAGGCTCAGAAAGCAGATGTCGGCTTTTTACGCTGTGACGGTGTGCACCAATTTCACCTGCCGTGATGCCCCTTTCGGACGCTTGGGGTGCGACCCTGTGCTGCTGTGTTAAACGGGCAGTGGCCATTGAGACTATCGGATGCAACGCACACATGCGACCACACTGGTGGCATCGGCCGCTAGGAGGCCGGACTAGGCGTTGGGAAAGGGATCGGGAAACAATGGGGTGGAGGGCAGTAAGGCTGGACAGCGTGCCATATCCGCACGCCACCACTGGAAACTAAAATGTCGCATGTGAAGGCAAGGGAGAGGTGTCCGAGAGCGAACCTTGACATCCAGTCAACGCATCGGGGTCCCGTGGGAAGGAGGGTTACTGAGCATATGTCCTTCGTTGGCTGCTCTCCATTTCCCTCTCCTGTCATGCCCCGTACTCTGCGCAGACAGTCCGAACTGCTCGGATCCTGTGTCCACTCCTACTCCTCATGCCGCATGACCAGAGACCACCGCCCCCTGCCAGAGCACCGCTCTGCGCTCGTCGCGTCCCATGCGGGGCCCTGCGGACGCTAGCTCTTGATTCCCAGCTAGCTATATAAGTATTGCCTGCCAGGTGGTCTACGAAGGTAGCCCAAGTTTCCAACACCTACGACCTACACTTTATCGGCTCTTTCTTTCCCGCCGACTCGCCTGGCATCCGTGTCGCCCTGCGCTTCGCGACATTCAACCACCCTGCCTCATCAGCCTCCATAGCCTCCATTCGTCTGACTGCCCATAACTACGCCCACTACTGCCCCTTACACAATCCCTGGCTGTCAAAGCAATCTTCTCCCGCATTCCGGCCTCGCACAACCTCCCCACCACCTTCCCATAGCCGCCTACCACCCACACCTCCTTCCTGTCCCTAGCCCGACCTCTGCTTTCTAGCCCGCTACTCTATTTTCTTCCGCTACAGCCTTCTACCTACACCCCACCTTTCAACTAGCGTCCAACCGCACCACTACCATGAGTAGAGCCCCTGCCGAACTCTTCACGGCATTCCGCGTGCCCAA
>JANBPT010000558.1:0-30875 GCA_027575765.1 Tieghemiomyces parasiticus
GTTAACCAGGCGTGATGTGTAGGTCCTCATTGATAATTACTATCTGGAGGGCCGCAAGGCAGATGATATTTTTAACGGTTTGACATCCAAGCTGGGCTCAGCTGCCCCTAGCCGCTCCACCATCTACAGGTGGCTGGCTCACTTTCGCACAGGTCACTGCTCTTTTGCAGATGACCCTCATTCTGGCCGCCCATCAGATGATATTGGTGCATATTATGGGGACGTAATCCTGAGGCGGCTGGGGGAAGACCCTCGACTTACTGTTGAGCAGCTGGCCTGGGCCTGTCACACTTCCCCTAGTACCATACGCAATGTCCTGCGCAGGGACCTGGGGTTGCACAGCTATTTCAATTGCTGGATCTCCCTCAACTTCACTGACAACCAGCGACACAAGCGGGTACGTTTTGCCACTGAGTTCCTGGAGAAATTTGACGGGGCCAGTGACTACCTGCTGGACTCCATTGTCACAGGTGACAAGACTTGGGTGTACCTTTATGACCCCCCTGCTGGCTCCAATTGTTGGAGGTGGTGCCTTAAAGGTGGCCCTATCCCAACTGAGACCCGCCAAGGTCGTACCACACCCAAGGTGATGCTGACCATTTATTTCACCAGGCGTGGCCTATTACACCTGAGCGTCATGCCCCCAGGTGTCAAGGTCTCCGCCAAACTCTATGTAGAGTATGGGTTGAAGACCATGGTCCAGGCCTGGGTGGAGGCACATGGAAGTCTGGACCGTCACCCCCTGCGGCTTCACCATGATAATGCACCACCACATTGTGCTGCAGCTACCCAGACCTACATTTCCGACTCTAAACTCAAACTTCTGCCAGCCCCTCCTTACAGTCCTGATCTGGCCCCCTGCGACTTCTGGCTGTTCAGGAATATCAAACAGCGACTGAGGGGCAAGAAGTTCAGCACAGTGGAGGCGGTTGTGGACGCTTGGCAATTGCAGTTAGCCAGGCTCCAGCCAAATGACTACAGAGCCTGTTTTGATAGATGGGTAGAAAGAGCTCGCCGAGTGGTACAAAGTGGTGGCAGTTATATTGAATAAAACTAATTTGACTTAGAAATCCTCACAATAATTTGAGGCACCTGTACATATCACATGACATCTCTCCATTTATTATACATGACTTATACCTTACATGGCATCCCTAAGGAGCAATCACATGATTGGTTGTCCCTTATTGGTAGCATAAGTCTGGCACACTGAGCAACCACAGCAAGGTCTGTTGCATCAAGTTTCAGAAGTAAATTATGATGTACCCATGTGTAGTAAATCAACAGACCAAGACAAATAGCAGCGTCCTTTCACCAAAAGAGCAAAAAAGCTGCGACACCGACTATTCCCAAGTGGTCACCCACCATAGTACTAAATCGGCTGAAAGATGCTTAACTTCGCAGATCCAACGGGATGCGGTGCTTTCAACTTCATATGGCTGCAACTGGAGTGTGGAGCCCTCACTCTGTTTGCCCTCCTGAAGATTCCTGATGGATGGATCTTGGTTAGAATGATCTACCAGGACATGTATGTGTTAGCAAATCCATCAGGGAAAGCCAAATGCATCTGCCAAGCCATGGGTAAGCCAATACTTTTAGAGTATACCATCAGGCCATTTCTCCCACCAATGATGGGCCTGATTTCCCTTGACTTGGGTTTCATACTTTTCAATTCTTGATGTTTCAGATATTTGGATTTTATGTGTTTCATCCTGAAGGTTGCCAAATGCATTTTACCAGCCTAAATCAATAAGGCAACCAAAGACACCTGTTTTGGCACCTTGGAGACAAACTCCTATTTAAGGTCAGAACTTCTGCCCTTCTATGTTCTGGGAGTGTTTCCCCTGCCTTGCCTCCAGGCAACCCTTTTGAGTTTCCCTTGGTTCATTTGTACTTTCTTGCCCCAAGTATTTCTACCCTAATGAAGCTCACCTCTCTCACCTATTAAGATCGTGCTTAGGTCACCAAAATATCTGACCTTAGGGTCTAATATCTAGGTAACCTTCACATTTTTGTTTTTGTGAATGGAGTTGGAATTGGCTCACAATGATGTTGTTCATAGTTAGAAGTATGTGAAAAGGAAGATAAATTGAATAAAAGAACCAGTCAGAGCACTATCTGTTGTTTTATTGAAGAGGTGTGGTAGACCTATTTGTACTTGTCTAGGAGACAAGCATACAGAAAGATAGGCTGATATATTTGACACCCATGAACAAGGCCGCATAACTGATGCACTGGTCTGCTGCCTCTCCAAGTCACCATCCACCAATGGTTTCTGAGCCTTCCTGGCAACCATCAGAGATACATAGAAACGACCTCAAACTTCACCCCTTAGTATCCTATAGCAACTCAGGCCTCCGTCCTCCCCCACCCCATGATTCTCTCTCCTTTTTGCCATCTACTATCTTGTATTTGCTTGACCCTGCGTAGCACTTGCCACCTACGGGTGGCCCTTCTACTCTTTACCAATAAATCCTCCCCACCTGTCTACTTGTCCAGTAGGTGCCCAACCCCATTTAGGGGCACTGCGCTGGGTAGGGTGTGAGTAGGGAGGAAGTGGATAAAAGAGAGCCAGCCTAGAGGTGGCTCAGAGGGTCACAATAGAGGAGGATCAGGGTTATTGCAAATTACCAATGCAATGGAAAGCATCATGCAAAGGTTATAGCAGAGACAGAGAGATAGGCCAGGGACTCCTGCAGCAATATATGATTAGAGGGGGGAGGGCAGCCCAAGTCCTCCGTTATTGGAACGGGACTGTCAACCAGCCTGAGTGGGTGGCGGTTGGTATGGGAGGAAAGGGCATGTGTGATCCGGTATAAGGTGTAACCGCTTTTATGATTAGCTATCAGAAAGAGCCCCACTCTGGCCTTCAGTTCAGTGGGCTAGACGATACCACTTGCATTGCTAGCCAAGTTTACTGAGCTTTGCTATGAATTGACCCATCCACCCGCCATCTGGTTATACTCTAATAGCACCGACTTGTTGTCCTTCTCTCTCTCATCAGGTTCTCCTAAGTTTAGTTCATGCTCTCTTCACACGCCTCCTGTGATGGCTTGCCTTGGCAAGGGAACGTCTGATAACCCTTGTCACTGGCCTATGTAATGCCTGTCAACTGACCTCCTTGCTAGGACTCCAGGCTACATTATAAGCCTCTTTTATTGTAGCGCAGTCTCAGCCTCTAGTTGTTCTCCACTACCACGCCTTGAGAGCAAACAACAACAAAATAAATAACAGTGGTGTTTAACCCAAGAGAACCGTTGGCAAGTATTATGTATGGCCCTGTCCACACTTTACTCCGTGGTCTGCCTCCTCTGTTACCATCCTAGCATAGCTCACTCTCCCACCCTGCATATTGCGAATGGGATATATATAGGCCTGCAATTGTTGCCCTATTTCCATAGGCTATCAGGTCAGCTACGTCTGTGTTCAAGTAGTAGCTGTTAACGGCCGTCCTACACCACGCCTTGCTATTATTTGCAGCAAGTTGACTTCTTTTCATGATAACCATGATACTTTAGGAAACCACTATTTACATGGCCACCCATCCGACTACACTGGATCACTTGACAGACTGTGGTGATTGGGAACCACCACATTAGATTTTCCCAAGGTAAAGTCCAAGTCTACTATTTCAGAACCACATATTCTGTGATAGTAGAATAGCCTTTTGGTTATGGTATTAGACTTGGGCCTAATATCAGCACACAGACACTGGGCCTGGGTATGTCTCTCTTCCCTTACTACTAGGTATCGTGTACGGTGCTGTAAATGCACTGCTCGGAGGACTACTAGGGTCCTCGCCGTCGCACCAGCTACCGTTGGCTCTCTCTAGCTTGTTTTCGTGATGAATGTTTCCGACGTAAGCCCCTGCCTATGCGACACCATCGTCACTGGGGTTGGTGGCTTTGGCTCTCTGGTTTTACCCTTTTCAGCCCTGTCGTCAAGGATGACACCCAAGAGGAGGGTTGGTATTAAGGAGGCACCGCGGATACGGTCTACCAATGGGGGCTCTTAGAGAAACTTCCTTAAGGTACACCAATGTCCACCTTACCATAGGAATAGAAGGTCAGTCACCAAGTAACCCACGCCAGTGGCCATCACTCTAGACGGGCGTATACTAGCGAGAGTATTGGTACTCTCCTTTACGGCCACCATAAAACTCATCGACCGTCCACTGTATGCTGAATGGTTTCACTAGCCAACGCCACACACTTGGAGTTTTTTTTCCAATCCCTCCCCCTCTCCCGCTGCTGTAGTTATACAGACGGGTCCGACAAAGCAGCGGATTAACCAATAAACGAACATACCACCTCCCACTCCTTGCTACCATCCGAAGGGAAAGGCGGCGACTATCGGAATGGCAGGCTGCTGTGGAACTTGGAGTTGGTGCTGTCCCCCCCTTGCCGCTTGGTGAGTGTAGGATTGGTAGACGGCGGCCAATGCTACCCAGGTCTGGCTTGGTCGGTACTTGGGTGTAACCTAACTAATTGCTTCTATATACTAATATACTATAGCTCGGCTTAAGGTTAAAAAGGGAAAACAGAAATAAAGAGAGAGATGAAAGGGAAATGGAGGGTTCCGAAATACCAAACGGTGCAAGGGAGGGAGTGCAGATGACGACTTGTAGGCGGAATCCCAGAGAGGCTGGGGCCTTCCGAGGCCATAGATGTTAGGAAGGGCCTTTGGACGTGAAGACGGAGGCGAAGGGGAGAGAGGGAGAAGACTAATAGAAGATCCGCGGTGGAGGGATAAAGGAACAAAGGGGACGCAGGGCCCAGGTCGACCTGGGAAAGAAGGGGGACCCGCACTACAGGGTCTTTCGATAAAGATGGGCAGTTTGATTGGAGACTACAGGCTCCTATTCGTCGAAACTGGCCTTCCACTGCCACCGGTATATTGAAAACAAGATACCCGGCGGTGTAACTATGGGTGCCTCGGTGGGCTCCGGGAGAGAGGGAGTGGTTACACTGGTAGCACAGACCGACGGGTCCGTCCGAGGTTCAGCTGAGCCTTCACCAGGGACCGGTGGCTTCGCCCTCTCGGCTGCACCTTCCTGTGCTTGCAAAGACTTCTGCCCTCTCCCCACCGCATCAATGACTCCTTCGCCACCGCCCGACTAAGGGCCAAGCGGAGAGCTATGCCACTAGTTCCCTCCTCCGCAGCCTAGTTTTACTTTTTAGTTAGGCACGGGCTGCCTATATAAGAGACAATGGACCGCTCACCCTCCTTGTCCCCTCACCCAACTCACCCGCCTTTACCCCTTTGCCTGACTGCCAGGCTCTCCATCGCTTGTACTTCAACCCGCTACCTCGTCCTCCCCTTCCACTCGCCAATTTCCACTATGCGTATCTCCATCTACACGGCCCTTTCCCTGTCGCTCCTGGCCACCGCCATGGCCCAGCCGAGTCCGGCGGATACTACCGTCTTAGTTAGGCGTGGGGAGCCCCAAAGTGAAAGCAGCCTGCTTAGGCTGGGTGATGATGTTATGCGCGAAATTTTAAGCAATCTCCCACTTGACCATCGCAATGGATTCAGACTCACTAGTAAGCATAATTATGCGCTTGACAAAACGAGCCGCTATGATTATACCAAGGTAAGTGAACATGAGGGCGGACCAAGTGGCCGTCAGCAAACGGTGTCGTGCAGAACGGTTTGATTCCACGGGCCTCAAGCTTTGCACCAGAACGGTGGTTGGCAGTCGTAATTGGCCATTCAGTGCTTGAATTCTAACCTACCTAAAACGTTAGGAACATCAACTGCAGGACAGTCGATAGTTCTAGTCGGGATGAATACTAACCTGCCGACCACCACTTTCCCCTTGGCTTTCCATCCCACCCGACAGTTAATAGCTTCCCTTCCTTCGAAGCTGGAAGAATTGAATGCAATGGAGGGTCGCTGTGTTAATTACGAGGAAAGGTTAAGGAGCTTAAAAGACACTCTTGAAGTCGGCGAGACGACGGCCATCGAAGCCACCGATGATGTGAACAATGCGCGTACGGAGGTTGATGACTTAGCTAAACAGCTTGAGAGACTTACGGCTACGCAGAGCAACGAGTCCAATGGGGACGCGCAAGAACCAAAGGAAGGCTTGTCGAAAGATGAGGTACAAGAAGACTACGAGCTTGCGCAAGCAGACTTCGATAACTTGATCGAGGTGCGTGATCGGTGCATTAAAAAGAACAAGGATCTTGAGGCCGAGATTAATTTCCTTAAAATTTGCGATAAGATGTCGAAGTATGTAGGCTTCTCACAACTTTCAGCAGGACTCTTCCGACCATTCGTTAAAGCCTGGCTCCTCAACGAATTTCGCATTATCGACTTCGGTCCGCCTCAAGTGTCCGACAATCAAGCGGGTTCTTTGGCCCACGGCCATGATCGATATCATCCTAGGATGAGAGCGGAGGGTCAAATAGACTCGCGTGAATCCTATCCTGTGACTTGGGACTATTACATGTACCCCCCCAATTTATCACAACTATTCGGCCTGAGCGGATTGCGCCCGACTTCCACCATCCTGTCTCTGTCCAGTCCTAGTACGGGTCAATCGTCAAGCTCACAGGCGCCCCCTTTTACCCAAAACGTTGGACTAGGCAGCCTACTCGATTCGCCCTACTCGCACATCTACGAACTCTCCAAAGGATATAACGATCACCAGCTCGGAGTACTTTTGCGACGTTTACTGTCCGAGTCGGTCGGACGAGAGGTTGCGCAGGAGTTTACGACCGGTATCTTGCACCGGTTTGAGGGCTACAAAAGACTCGTGGGACCTGATGATCGCAGGGACCGTTCAACGTTTTGGGCAAGAGACCTGACCTTGGCCCTCGTCACTTTGCGCTTCTTTCGTGATCGTACGGCCATCGACCGAAAGTCGGAGCTCTACAAAGTCTTGACTGAGAACTATCTGCCGTGGTCAACCAGGGCGCATATCTGGGCCATTGGTGCGGAGTTGGGTATTCCAGAGATCAACTCATTGAGCGATTGGAGCAATCGGTCTTTTGAAATAATCGAGTCGTGCGCGAACCAGCTTCACTGGGGGAAGGCCGCAGAGGCCGCCAGGTTAAACGCGGAAGCCGCCAGGTTAAACACGGAAGCCGCCAGGTTAAACGCAGGTAGGCGTACTCGCGAGTGCAACAGCGAATTCTATACCGCCTCACCCATCCGTTTGGGCGCTAACCAGTCCCTCCTTGTCCAGACCGTCCATTATGAGAATGCATAGGTGGATCAGGTCGAGGAAACAAGTGATTAACCCTTCATCCTTCCGCCTAGTTGATGCAGCTGAACTGGGCATGACATGTCATTATTTTCTATATATATAAATTCAAGTGAGACTGGCGTGCTATCCGGGAGTCAAGGTCTTATTAAAGATAGTTAGTTCAACCAGGGATGTGCGGGCTGGACAGATACCTAGCCTCGAGGTGAATCTCGCCTAGGCTTTTCTTCCCCGTGATTCAGGCCTGCGTATGGCCGGGGCTTGGCCATAGGAGGGAAATGGCGCGTGTGTACGCCGGATGGACATGCGATGGAAGTAGGGTAGAGGGAGAGGCATGGGGGTAGACCAATAGTCAATCCAGAAGCGAACAGTGGATGATCCGAAGAGTGGAGGGCTGAGCACAGCAAGCGTAATTTTAAGGTGTACGATCCATAGGTGCGGACGCCTCGTGGTCATAAGGGTGATTTTTGGATACGCCAACGTGGGTTTTATATATTATTTAATGCCAACCTCCACTCTATAGGGTCGGTGGACGAGGGGGTTGGTGGTGGGCTGGATACACATGCGTGTTGTTGGTAGTAGCGGGGTGAATTTATTAAGACCGGCGGCGGGACCCTTAATAGATATATATATCTCGATATATATCTATAAATGACAAAGGGACCTAGAATCGATGATGTTTTGGTCAATTTGGCACCTGCACAATTGTAGAGAAGGGACAATGGCTGGAGGGGAGCGCTGGACGAAAAAGCCGACCGGCACCGGGAAAGGCTACTTGTATTAGTTGGATAAGCAGGTGTGGCAAACGGTACGGGAGTAGGTCAAGACACGGGTCACCATTGATCAGAGATAGTCTTTTAGTAGTATAACAGAGGCGCACCCCAGGACGCCCCCTTGTCCAAGGAAGCTGCCTCCCTTTATGAATCCGCCTTCCTGATAGAAGCCTCCAACTTCCATCACGGATTATTTCCCCTCTTTGGGAAATAAGAAGGCGGTGGCCTTCCAACTTCGGAAGCGAACTCGACTCAATTTTGGGTCCTCTTCCTCATGGAGAAAAGTCCCCGGAACCAAGCGCCTCAAGCTACACCAAACTGTTTCGCGCCATCACTCGGACCACACCTATTTAAAGACGACGGATCGCCCATAATAGTAGAGTCGTTAGGTGTGTAATAAATACCATTTCTTTATTCTACTCGGCCTGTTCGCCAGGGACCCTTCCTCAGTCTTCCTTTCAGTTGCTCCCCTACTCGGGATACACACCCCGTCATAGTATGTTGCTCGGTTGTGTCAATTTTCCTCCGTGAATGGTAGCTCGGTTTAGCTTTCGTTTGGTTTTTCGGAATCCCCGCCTCCGGCAGCACATTTCTAATATCTCTATACTTTGTGCTGGTTGGCTTTGAGACGTGTATCAGTTTTCGTAGAGGTGTACACTTCACCTTATGCTTGTCTGGTGCATTGCTGTCGTAATAATAAAGCATCAACTGATGCAGGTCTCGATTTAAGATATTGGACTTATGATGCAAAACCGTATGGTGTGGCTAGGATTGCCTCCTTATCGGCACAGTAGTCTGATCTTGAGATTTCCTGTGACCAAAGCTGCTGACATTAGTGGGTAGGCTTTTCGATATTGCGTGTTTAGGCCTGCCTTTCTGTTAGTTCAGACCCCTAGCAATTGGGCTTAGCGCCGGAGGGCATCGGTCACTGTATCGATCGTCAAATAATTCGCTCTGGTTTGGGTCCAGGAGACCAACTAATGCAAGACTGCATTGTCGAACTCATGTTGGCGTTAGGGTCTGGGTTACCCAGTTTATCCAGGTGGCTAACTCCAGGCGGATTCCAAGGAAGCTGTCTGTGCCGCAAGATCCGAACCATGAGAAGGTATTAGTATCCGAGGCCTGGATTCTCCTTCAGTATTCCAATACCATTACTGTTGCCCTACAGTAGTCCGTCAAAGATCCAGGACACCGTAGGGCGATTCCCCATACAAGATAAAGCCGTGGTGGTTTATTACGCACCGATGGTGGGCGGAAAAATGGTATGTTATAGAGATAGGATGGGAGGGGGGAGGGAGGTAAGCTTGGGGGGGCAGACGGACTAGAACGAAGGCCGACTGAGGGGCGGACAAGGAGCAGAGGAAAGTGTGAAGGAGTGCGGACAGGTAATGCTGGCGGGCTATGGAGCCACAAGACCTACACACACATACAGACACGCACTAGTGGAGAAGCTTCTACATGTTATCGAGGGCCGCCATGGTAGACTCAAACTCAGCCTTGGTTTCAAGGTACTTGGCGTTGAGCTCCTCATACTTGGCATCATGTTCGTCGCGCTCGGCAGTCATCTTCTGGATGGTGCGCTCGAGGTGCTCGGCCTTAACGTCGACGGTCCGGAGGGTCTCGCGCACCTCCTTGAGCTCCTTCTCGCGGGTCTCTAGTTCCTCCTCCAGATGCTGCGCCCGGCGGAACAACTCATCGTGAGCCGAACGGGACTGCTCGTCCTCATCCGCTGCGGCCTTGGCCTCCCGCAGCTTCTGCTCTGCCGTGTCCAGCTGCTCCTCGAGGTTGGCAATCTTGTTCTGGTACGAGATGATCTCCTGCTCCCGTTCCATCTGCGCATCTGTCAGCTGCTTGACCTGGCCCTCAGCGGCCTCGGCACGATCGGTGGCCGCCTCGCACTCCTCGCGCAGGCTCTGGATTTTCTGTGGGTCCCGAGCGGGGTAGAATGGGAAGGTCGGGCGGGGAGATGAAAGGATGGGAGGTTAGTCATAGCAGTTGAAAGTGGGGTTGAGGGGCCTAATCGGCAACGTCAGGTCCCGGTGGCCCGGTAGCCTGCCGGCAGGAGTCCCAGTAGCAAATCGGGGCTGGGCTGGCCTGCGGACCAGAGGGATGCGGGTGCACAGGCCTCCTCATCCGATGTAGACCTGGGAAAGGTAGAGAGCCGCAGATGTAGGATGGAGCTTGGAACTCCTCTATGGCACCGAGCACACCCGAGGATGGGGGGTACGTGCAGTAACTTACCTTGCTAAGCTTGTCCATGGCGTCGGTTAAGGTTGGGTAGGAGGGAGGTAAACGATAGGGGCGTCGGAGAGTGAGTGGTCGTTGGTTCGGAGAGAGGAATATAGTTAAGTCGAGACGCAAGATGAACAAGGAACGTTGGGCAACGAGAGTGGCCGTAACAAGGTGACCCAGAGGGACGACAAGGGGAGAGGGCGATGGAAGCTGCGCGGGGTTGCCGGCCCATACAGTGAGGGAGCCATCCCGTAGCCAATTGTTGCTGGACTGGGCGTCGAACCTCAACGACCAACCGTGGGTGTGGGCGGGGGGAAAGATCGCGTGGTTCCCTCACCGTGCACGCATACACAGTTGGTGCATTGTTCGTGGTGGTCAGTTGGGTGGGATGGAGTGGAGGGGGGGGAGTGGTATGTATAGGCATAGCAGGAAGTAAAAGGGCCCGGTGGGGTGAAGGCACACAGGCAAGGCCCCAAAGTGCTGGGGGGGGGGACGCAAGTCGTCGGTCCGTAAGATGAATCTGGGCGTGTAGTTCGCCGGGTATTAAGGGGGGGGCTAGTATACTTTATGTAAAAATAAGGGCAAGTAGAGGAGGGCCAAAGAGGGGGCCCAAGCCTAGAAGTCTGATTAACGAAAGCCACGCGCGCCATTCCCCCCCCCTCGCCCATGCCTTGCGAGGCTTACGAGCCGCCGAGTTGGATGGTCGGTGTGATATACGTCTGGGACTCGGTGTCCATAAAGACGGAGAGGAACGTGAACCGCAGGACGTACTTGTTATTGGGCAAGTCAAAGAGGTCCAGTGGTTTACCAAAGTAGTGCCCACGGCCGCTCCACCGGAACGTGTAGAATGGTACGCCGTTTGTATCCATGGACCGGGACTGCATCCCGTACAGGTAGCTCTCCACGGAGGCGTGGACACTGTTGGGCGTTGCCGCATAAGCGATCTTGATCATGAGCTGGCGGGCCGGGGCCTGGAGCCGGTAGGCCACGACGGGGAAGTCCTTTCCGGTGAGGGTGAACCGGTGGACCGACTTGGCGTCCAGGCAGCCCCCACCGCTCTCCCGTAGGAGACATGGCAGGCCAGCGTAGTTGGACTGGAGAAGCGGGAGGTTGACGGTTGCGTAGGCGCTGCCAAGGTAGGGTAAGGTGTAGTTGATCCCACCCGTGCCGACGGTCGGCGTGGCCTGGATGTAGCCGCTGTATACCATAAAGTCCCGGCGGTCAAATTTGCTTGACGAAATGGTAACTTCAGCGAAGCTCTCATTGCCGGCCAGGGCGCTGACCGACGTCTGCTTGAAGGACACGCTGGCCGCCGTGGTGCTAATGCGGGGCGGGGTGGCCGATTGGGAATCGGTACCCACCCCCGAAACGGACAGGGCCGGTTGCGAGGAAAAGTGGTAAGTGACTTTGGCGTTGACACGGTTCTCCCACCAAAGCTTCAGCGGGAATTTGGTGTAGCGACGGTCGTCGTAGTATACGGGCACGCTGCGCCGAAGGGTGAAGGCCAGGTCGGCGTGGAGGGCGTTCCAGGCGTTGACCAGGCCTGTACCCTGTTGGGCCACCGAGAAGTACTGACCCGCAGCGTTTTTGGCCGGGGTCGCCGTGTGGACGACGTTGGATATCAGGGTTAAGTTGGTTGTGGCCCGTTGGCTCTGGACAAGGAGGGCCACCAACCCGGTCACATAGGGCGCAGCCATTGACGTGCCCGACATGCTCCCATACGACCCCATGTTCAGCGGTAGGGTAGAGTACACGTTTGACCCCGGGGCCAGGAGGTCCGGTTTGATGGCCCCCTCCGGATCGGGACCCCAGGCCGAGTAGGATGCTGGGGTATAGGCAAGTACGTTATCGAAGGCATAGACCTCATGGTTAACGGTTGCTGTGGCGGCACTACCCCCACTCCCGCCCAGGAGTTTGACCAGTGCCTGGCCGTCGGCTATGGTTAAGGAAAAGGATGGGAGGGTAACTGCCTGGCTATACGAGATCGGCCCCATGTCGTCCGTCCTATTGTTGTAGACTGCCAGTGCCACCCCGCCGGCATTTAACACGTTGATCGCCTTGGTCGTGTAGTCACAGGTGCCGCGCTGCGCCAGGACCAAGGCACCCTTGACCTCTTGGGCGAGAGGTGTGCAAGCCAGATCGGTCCCGTCGGCGCCCGTCGCTCGGACCAAACGAACGTTGCGGAGATTGAGCGGCGGAAAGTCGGTCTGCTGCTCAGTGCGTTGAATCGGGAAGGTTTTCCCCGCCACGGTGACGTTCAGATGGAGGGCATAGTATCGGGGTAATTCCATGGCGCCTACCGCGATGCCTTGCGTCGCTACGGCCGGGGACACGACGGTCCACAGGCCATCCATACCGTTGTTGCCTGCGGCGGTGATCACGTAGATCCCTCGTCTGGCCAGTTTGTTCACAATGCTGCTCTCCCCCCAGCCCCGCCAGCCGCCCGGGGTGCCGAGCGACAGGTTCACAACCTGCATACCATCCTTATGGGCCTGGATGGCGGCCTTGATGACCCAGTTGGTCGGGGCCACCCCTTTACAGTCCATGATCCGGTAGATACCTAGGGTGGCGTTGGGTGCGACGCCCCGGAATTCCTGGTGGTTACCGGCCAGAACCCCCGCCACGTGAGTCCCGTGTCCGTTGCAGGTGTCGAGCGGGTCTGCTCGGTCGGTATCATTGACGTAGTTACCACCGTACTGGATACGACAGCCAGGGGTCTTGTAACAACTGCCGAAGGCTGGGTGGTTATAGTCGATCCCGGAATCTAAAATCCCAACCTTGATACCAGTCCCGTCCCACTGGGTCGAGTTGTGGACACGGTTAACGCCGGTGTACTCGTGGGCGAGGTTGGGTAGCGGTGGAGAGGTCGGCAGATTGGGCGGTACGGGTGGTTGGTCACCGGCATTGGATAGGCGGGTGGCCCATACACTGGCAGCCGAGGTAATGCCGTAGACCGCGTCGAAGTATTTGTCGTCCACGCCAATAAAGACGCCATTGAATAAGGACGTGTAGTTCTCGTAGACGGTATAGGAAATTCCACCATCCGACAGGGACTTGAAGAAGTCCTGGGTCGCCTGCTCACCCGCGTCCGTGTCGGGTTCGCCTTCGAACTCGATAATGTACTGGTTCGGCACGATGTTGATGTTCACACCGTCTGTACCGAGCGGAATAGTGGACGAGTCGTCCGCCCAAGTGTGGGTGGTGAATACTGCTAGAACCAGGAAACTGCCCAGGCCAAGGCGGGCAAAGGAATACATGGTGGAGTGGTAGGTACTATAGTAACAAGATTGTAGACAAAATATCACCAGATTGGAATTGTAGCAGGGATGGCCGGGTAAACGAATAGCAGCTGCGTAGTAATAAAGCTAGGGCATAACCAATGGTAAGTGGGGCGCGGTGGCGATCGTGGTAAAAGGGGTGGCCAGACACAATACCCGAGATTGAAAATAATACACGCCTTGAGAATAACCAGAATTTTGTGCAAGGTAAGTGGGGCGCGGTGCCGGATTATATTGTTGACCGGCAAGCTCGTATGCGACGCTTAGTTGGCCTATTCACGCCTCCCTCTTCCCGTTTCGCTCGTCAGTAGCCTTGGATTTGAGCGAAGTGTAAATCTTTCAGACTCAGGGTGTAACCTCTTCAGGGCCGAAATAATGGATCGTCATACTAAACTACCGACCCCTGTCCTGACACAGTCCGCTCTTTTGGCGCCTTCTCCTGTCGATACGAATAGATTCCCCATAATTGAGATCTGGTTCTCGCTCACCACTGGGTGGAATGCCCGTTTCACAATAAAAATGAATAAAAAAAGCCGACATCTACACGCTGCCGCCGGGAAAAATCACATACCTGAGACCGGGTGTGATATAGGTAAAGAAGCCGAGAATTAAATATTATCAATCAGGCAGTGTCGTGGGAGGGAAAAGGCTCAGCCATATGAACTACAAGAACGGTTCACTACGATACAAATAATATTATTTGCAGGTAGATGGGTTACATTGACAGACTTGAGCGTCTATTTCAGATCGGTTCTCTGCAGGTTAAAAGGAATGGCCGCCATATTCTGATGAAAGCGATCGACGGGGTGAATTGGCGTACCGCAGGGTCGCTCCTTCCGTTCACACTGGCGACCTTCGGGTCAGCAGTTAAGAGGAGTGTACTAGCTTAAAAATATCAACAGCGGCAATGGTGATAGACAAGATGGTCGTAGAGATTTTCTGCTTGAGTAGCTGGCCTGTATAGGCGAGGGAGACAGTCGATGATCAATGGAGTATGGGCGTAGAAATACCCAGACCTCGATGGGGATGGTTAGACTAATTTCGTTTGAATCAGTAAAGCTGTATGGAATCCAGAATGACATTTTTTCACACTTTATCCAATTATTAGTTTTACAAATTCACGTTTAAGTTCGAAAGAAGGCTAACTCCTCCTGACCAGCTAACGCTTTAAATCTTTAGGTTCAGAGCTTGACCGCTTTTACAAACTGACTATTCAACCCTTCGGCTCCCGTTTTTCATCAAGTAGGGAATGACTTGCTATATCCGCGTGGGCCAAATCGTGTCGGCCATATGAACAGTGCGCGCATCTTTCATGAATACTAACGCGCAGGGTTAGCGATGGCGACGGGATAATTTGGTGGCTGGAGTACCACGGCATAAGCCGCTGATCACCTTGTTCTCTCCCATCGGTCTGACCGTGCCGTTGTGCCCTGAATTATGAGATGGCCCAGTCACAGTCGGACCGAACGAACTCGCAAATAGGACTGACACCCCCCCCCATACATCATAAGCCTCATATCTGGCCCTCATCACTCGACTACTAATCACGGTCACCTTAGAGGGTTTACTGAGAAGAAACGATAAAAAAGGCGTAGCGTGGCTGACGGCTAATGAAGGTCAATCATGGCTCCGCTGCCAGGCAAAAACACAAACGCCCGGGAAAGTAGCCGGCTTGTGACTAGCAAACTTATTGGTTACCTTCCGTACTTCGTAATGAATGACAGAAAACGTCACTCCTTTGGGAATACGCCCAGGATCTCTCAAAGACAAAGGTGTCAATCAGATGCTATTCAATTCGAGGTGTGTATGTATCGACCCACCCCTTCCCATAATCGTGTGTTGCATATTTTAACGCTGGATCTTACGGAAGGCAAAGGCCAGGTAGAGACCTGAGGGCATGGTAACGCGGTCGGAGATTCAAACAGAACAGGACATAAGGCCATGAGAACGGTTAGCGTTAGAACAGGGGATACGAAAAAAATATTATGTATGCGGGGGAGGTATGGCAATGAAAATAGGTTTCTTTCAAATGAGGGCTGTCACACTCGTTGTACTTGACTGCCTTGACATTCATAATCCGCTCCCCTCCCCCGCCTTGATTTCACTTACCAGCAGCCTCCCATTCGTCTCGACTCATCGTAGCCCCATCATCTGTGACCACACCCATAGAATATAGGGTATTGACGGCGTCTTGGTTACCGAGTAAGGACTGGTAGTACTCGTGGAAGGGCTTCTGGAAAATGAGCTGGAGACCGTACTCCGCGGCCATTCTGGATGGTATGAATGATTGGTAGTCCCAGGTGGACACGGGGAGGGAATGGAAGTGTAGATCAGGTTAGGCCAGCAACATGGGACGAGGGGCACACTGACGTGGGTAGGGCGAGGTAAAGACAGAACAACGCATGCCTCTGCCTTGGGCAGTCAAAAATATACCTTTCAAATGTGGGGAAGTGCACGAGGTATTCGGGACAATCGTCCACGGCATCTTCAAGGGTGAAGCGGTACCGGTGGCCAAACAATGAAAAGTCGGTCTTGTTCTCAAACTCTACCTGGTAGATTGCATTGCCGAAACTGAGCCCTGGTGAGTTGTGGAGCCTTTTTCTGAGAAGTAAGAAGTGGGAAAGGAGGAGGGGTCGTCATGGAAAATTAGGTTGTAGGGAGGATGAGTGAATACAGCGCACCAAGTATAGAGGGCTGGCGCCCAATGGAGAGAGAGAGAGAGAGAGAGGCACACGCGCAATTACTTTTGTTTGGGCTACGCCACCCTGGCCTCACAGTGAATATACATCTACTTTTAGGCCAGGATCTTCGATATAAACCGCGACAGCATCGTGATGCGTCAGCAGCGAGGAAAGGCTAGAAATTATATATATAAACGAAAAGGAAAATAGCATTGATGGTCCGGAGAAGAGGCGATCACGCCTCACTGAACGACCCCACCTTGACCTGAGAGGGTAGGGGCTAAGTGATTGGCCGACTTACACGAGCCAATTGGCGTCGGGTGTGGTGCCGATGAAGATCCCGTCGGGGCGTAGATTTTGGGCCACGTTCTGGAGCATCTGCCGCGCCGTCTGCTCCGTGGCGAAGGCGTAGTGCATGCAGAACTGCATGCTGACAATGTCGGCGACAAAATCACGAGGCAGGATGGATTGTAGCGAATTCTAAGAATTTGAAGAATAGTGCAGCGAGGGTGGGAGGGAAGTGGCGGTAATGAAGGGGTATGTAGGGTTAGATTTTACATACGATGCAGATACTCGGGGACGCCCTGGCTGCCCCACCTCTGGAGATTTCGCCGGCATCGGGCTAAGTCTCACCCTATAGCAGTCTAGGGCGTGAAATTCCGCACTAAACTTGTTCCGCCGGTTCTCGTTATACCGGGCCTGGGCCTGTTCGATTGATACGGCCGCGATGTCTAAGTAAGGCAGAGCATTTAAGGTAAGAGACAGGTTAGCCCCCAGGTTAGCTAGAAGGGAAATAATCGCGACCCTGTAGTCCGCAACTCACAGGCTCTTACCTTCCACCGTGTAAGTTTTTAGGTAGCACATCAAGCCAGGAAGGTTGTGCATACCATCTTCTCTTCATAGCTATCTTACTTACCGATTCCGACGTAGTACCCGATGCGAGCCATGCCCCATTTGCCCAAATCACCGCCCTTACCACACCCAATGTCCAGCACACGGAACCCGCGGCGGCAGAATCGCTGAATGAGCGTAGCCTTGACCCAATTGTTGAACTTGCGCAGTCGAATAATCTTAGACTCTCGGCGCTTTTCGAGGCCTAGTTCCGGCCGGGAGTTGTAGTGGCTAGCGACATGCTGGGCACTGCTCTCGGTCGGCGCCGCGGGCGGTTTCGGGTCCATGGCGGAAGTGTACGGGGGGTGGGCTGGGGATTGCGTAACGGGCTGTTGGAATGCGCAAGCTGCAATTGAAAAGCAAAAGGGGATAGTGGCAAATCCATGAGATGAGGAATGTGGTAGCTAGACATGTATCCCCCCCCGTTCCCTCCGCCAGAGAGCGATGTAGCTAGAGTAAACGATGAGGACTGGCTACTCTAGGCTTATCGACTTGATTTGTGCATTTTTCTACCCTTGCCTTCTCTCACCCATCACATTTGGCCAGTTCAATTGCCTGAAACCTGCCCGCGTGCATTCCTTACTATCGTCGTCCGCTTCCTCGCTCCGGTCGAGCCTCGCCGACCTCAAAACGTTGCCCGACCCTGTGCCACTTGGTCCTATTGCCCCCCTCCCCTCCCCGAGTTGCCAATATGATAAAGTCTGTCCTCATCTTCAACACCCAGGGCAAACCCCGCCTAACCAAATTTTACCAGCAGATTGTGAGTTATCCTGTCTTGTCGGTGCTAAGTCGGCCGCGTGCCCTGGTAGGCACGGAAAGGCAGACTCGCCCACACCTGGCGTATCCCTCATACACCTCTCCCGCTTATACCATCCAAAAACGCCTTACCGCTGCTTCGCACACCTATCCCGCCCCAGGACGTCGAGGTTGAACAGGCTATCCTCAAAGAGATTCATTCCCTCGTGGCCCGGCGACCAGCCCAGGCCTGTAACTTTTTGGAGGGTAGCAAACTCCTGGGCGGCGCGGACACGCGCATTATTTACCGCAACTACGCCACGCTCTACTTTGTCTTCGTGGTTGATTCATCTGAGAGCGAACTTGGCATCTTGGATCTCATTCAGGTTAGTTTTCTTGATGGTAGCCCCCCCCGTGGTGTACGGACTGAGTTACCAACGACCTCTTCATGGGCCCATTCCACCTTCGATTCGACCGATTCAGAGAGCCGAAAATTGTCAACCCGTCAACTCCAACCTTAATTTCACGGTCCACGCTCTCCCCCTCTTTACCCCGACACTAGGTATTTGTGGAGACCCTAGACCGATGTTTCGAGAACGTCTGCGAGCTCGACCTGGTAAGTAGATATGACCCCAACTTCGTTCATTAGCGAATTCCCAGCTATCGTAACACTAGTCACCTTCTAATCTCCTTTCCCCCTTCTTTTGTATGCCCTACTTTTACGTCAACCCGGGCCAGATCTTCCATTTTGAGGAGGTCAACTATATTCTGTCCGAAATCATCACTGGCGGCATGGTAAGTAGCTCTCCACCAACCCATAGTATGGCATTGATTCGACCCTTCCGCCCAATTACGTCAGGACTCAGAGCCGATCCACCAGGTTGCCGCGGGCCTAACGCCCTAGTAATCCACATCTGATTTCGCCTGTTTCCGCCCTCCCAGGTCCTGGAAACCAATATCAACGAAATCATCCAGGCCATCCGGGATAGCAACCGGCTAATGAAGGCCAACTCTGCGAACGGTGGCGCCGACGATCGTTCGCGGTGGGTTTAAAGCAGCCCAGCGCCAAGCGTCGAGCGAGCGGAGTCTAATACGCCCGATTGAGGACCTATTGGTTATTAGGAACCGTATTCTATTACAAAATGAGGGAATTTGACACGCATTCGCAGACACGCACAACAATACAAATAATAGGTACAGTGAGAAAAAAGAAGCACGGGACAAATATATGTTGGGAAGCTCACACCCCCTTCCTTAGAAACACAGCTAAATAGGGATCTAAACTTCCACCTCTTCCTCAGTATCGGCGGTGGGGTTCAACCGGGCCTTCTTTGGGTTGCGGTAGGCTGGCGGCGTGCCTCCCCGCGCGGCGGCAGCCTTGAGTCGCTTCTTTTTGAGCGTGCCTTTGCTTGTGGATGACAACGGGGTCACCGAGCGGTCTTGGTACATGTCTTCATAGCCTACCGAGTACTGTTCTTCCCGGCCTTTGGCTTCGAGGGCCTGTCGTGCGAAGATTGGTAAGGAACGCCGTAAAAATGTGCTGTGCGTCGTTAGAATTGGAAGCCGTAATGTGCGAGTGTACCGCGCTCGCATGACCATGAACACTGAAGTGTGCCGAAGGCTTACCTTCTGGTATGTTGACGAGGAGTTGGAAAATATCCGGTCGTTTTCGGACACCTTGGGGCGCTTGTGGGTGGGCCGGGAGGCGAGGTAGCCATCGAACCCGCGAATGATGTTGCCCTGGTTGGTGTCTTCTAGATAAGATCCTTCGAAGGCGTAAATGGAGGCTTCCAGCGAGGCCTGCCGTGGGTGGTAAGGTACGGAGCAAAGCGGGACGCGTACGTTCATGTCGTGGGCGGCGATAACGCTGATGTGGTGAGCCATTCGTACTGCCAACGAGATAGGTGGATTCGGGCCGAATGCAAAGCCCGGTCCATTGAGGGCAAGGACCAAGGCCAGAGGATTCACCTCCCTCCGAAAACCTACCAGATTGCGGTCGACCTGCCGCTTACGCGTAAGTAAGTCTTGCAATTCCTTCTCGGCATCTTTGAGCGTTTCGGCCGTGATCTGGTATACGAAGACGATTTAGAAGGGTAGGCTCAGACGAGGAGAAGGGGGGGGTGAACAAGAGTCAGCGCATGCCACCTGTGGGTATAGCTTCTAGCCATAGAATCCCGCATTTCCCCTTCGCCAACATCCAGCTCGCCGGCATCTGGTCAACACGAACTGTATGGGGCCTACCTTGGCAGAAGCGCCGTCCGCGGTGTCTTTGGGCGTGGCATCGGCATCCTTAGCGGCAGCCTTCGGCGGCGAATCCTCTTTCTTGACTTCGGGCATGGCCGAGGAGTCCTTACTACGCGGCAACCGGTGGAGTGGACGGGCGATATAATGGGAGAAAGGGAATGAATAATGTGAAGGACAGCATAGACCGGTGACACATGCTGGGGAGTGGAGCGCAAGGGGCTTTCGCCAGGCCTCAGCATGCCTCTCTCCCTTGAAAAACACACACAAACGAGTACAGCCGTTGTCAATGAGGCGTCCTGGGCTACATACCAGCCCAAATTCGGCGACCAGGGCATAAACCGGAGGGCTGTGTATGCGCACTTCGGGTATTGGCGCCTTCGCCATCAGATTGGGAGAGCCAAGGAATCTAGGGAATGGAAGGCCCCTGCGACCAGAAACCTCCCATCGTGGGAGCTTGGCGCCAGAGCGCCTTCCCTTGGCCCGCCAGCTTTGGGACTGCGGGTGCAGGGCGATAAGGGCCGCAAGGCTAGAGGAAACGATTGGGCTGCGGTCGTATGGTGCCGACCTGGCATCGGATGGGCATGCGCCAGAGCACGCGCCTCACTACCTTGAAAGTCCACCTACCCAACTACGAAGTCGGAAATAACACGCCATATCTGAACAACCCCTTAACACCAGCCTCGCTACGCTACATCTGTAGGTTATTGGTGGGCTCCTAGGCCACCGTCGGGTTCTATCAGCTCTAGAAAGAGCAGAGTCAGACGCATTCGAGTGTGCCTTAGAACATGTTCCTCGGCGGTGGCAGAGCCTCCCGTACTCAGCAGCCACGAGGGGTTCAGAGCGGGGCGGCGCCGACGGGCTTTTCGAGGCGCAGACTATGCACGATCTGTCCAGGCTGAGGTGCTCGCTCCAGGAAGCACCACCGGGGCCGGGTGTGTCATGGCCTTGAAGGCCGTTATGGGGTGGAGTAGGGGACCTGTGGACTGACCACGCCTTATTAACACCCCATGCGTGTATCCCGGAGCCTTTGCTGTGAGGTTATTTTATGCAGGCACAAATAGGTGAGGTCGATGTAGGCGAGGCGGGTTGGCCCAAACGCCACCTACCTGTAGGTCGTGTGTTGTTCCGTGGTGGGGCTGTGACAGTGGAGGGGGCCAGTAGGCGGTCTGTCATGTGTCACGTTACCTGCAAATCCATTGCTGACTCGGGACGCGCTCCGATAAGCACATGACCTACGCTAATTCTTCCCCCTCCCGTATGTTTCGCCTACTAATGCGACGCAGAGGACACCGCTGCGGAGACACAAAGCCGGCTAGTATACCCCTGCAAGGTCACATGGGCTGCGGCGTCGGCCGACTATGAATCCAACCGGGGGGTGGGTTATCAGTAAGTCTGCCGCTGTAGCGTGCACGAGTCGCATTGGGTTGTGACGGCGCAGGGGTGGTGAGGGGTTGTGAGGGAGTCGGTGACCAGCCTGGCCAACACAGCGATCCCTCATTGTCCACTAAGGAGGATATCGGCCACATCACCGGACGCTCTATTCCTATCCGGTTCCTCAGTAGCACGCGCATGCCCTGGCGCACTAGCCGTTGTTACGGCATCGCTATTTAAGCCAGTCGACCCCCCCCAGACATTCCAGCGCATACCTTACCCCGCTTTGCCTACTTTTTCCGTTCGCCGAACTATCTATTACTCCGGCCCGCCCACCAACAGAGCTACTGCCCGCTCCCAGTTCTGTGTTACTCGTCAGTGCTTGTCACTTCCTCCCTCCCGCAGTGTAACGCAGCGACCGTGCTCTGCCGGTCGGCCTTTGCTCTAAACCAACTAGTAGCGTCCTGTACAACCCTCTTTTCTGGCCTTCTCCCTTCTCTCTCTACCTCACTCACCTGTAAGTACGTTATCTAGGCTGCGTAGCGCATCTCTTAGGTCGACATGACTACCTGATGCATCTCCCGCGTCCTGACCAGTAGCGCGCGGAGGGCCAAGCCGTACATTTCTACGGACGATGAGCGGCACAGGACTCTTAAGACCTATCGAGGAATGGGGTCCTGCCCTTAGTATCGCAGCTAACCCAACTTCTACCTTACTTGGCCACGCCATTCTATCTGATACTCACAATGTAGCTACAAGCTGTCATGGTCCAGGTCACCCCCGTCCTTTTGGCCTTGTCCGTTGGACTCCTGTCCGCCGGGCCTGCCGCCGCGTTCGTCCACGGCCTCCGAGAGACCGCGAATATGTTTGCGCCCGACTCCTGCCCCATCGACACCGTATCGTGTTCCAACCTGCCCAAAGTAGACTCCTGCTGCAGCCCCAAGAATGGCCTACTCGTGTTATCCCAGCAGGTATGGTATGAGCGAACCCTTACCTGACAGCCACTGGCGTACTTCCAGGGTACCGGCCCATCTAGCTATCCACACTGGGGTCATCAATAAGGCGCTCACGGCAACAGCCTCCTCGAGATTCACGACCTGTTAATTAACCCGCAGCCATATATCTGCTTTCGTACCGTCCATTATTTGCCGTCCCCAGTGGGATTTGAACTACGGCCCCCAGAAGAGCTTCACTGTCCACGGGCTATGGCCCGACCTTTGGTAAGTGACACTAGGTTGCAAGGACAACAGGGTGGTTGACTCGGCGGGACTGCCCTAGTCCCCCTGCCCCTGTTATGCATCGGCCATGCTAAGCCACCGGGACCCGAAGTGGGCCTCCATTAGAACGACACAAGCCAAGGGATGGCATACTGAGACCCTGGCTGTAACTTCGCCGTCAAGCTGACTGTCATTGGCATCCCTTGGTATCACCGATTCTTTTCGCCGGGGCTGATCATCCGGACCTAGGACGTCTATTAACCCATTGCTTATGATGCCTATATCCTTGTCCTATCGAAGTAACGGCGACTTCTTACCCAGAAACGGCTGTGACTCTGGCCGCAACCACCACGACATTGAGTCCATCGTTCGCCAGCACGATAAAGATTTACTCTCGTGGATGAATACGTACTGGCCGTCGAACCGCCTGGGCAACAATGTATTCTGGGCGCACGAGTGGAACAAGCACGGCACCTGCGTTACAACCTTAGAGCCACGCTGCTACGGTGACAAGTATCGCCCCCAGCAGGAGGTTGGCGATTACTTTGCGCAGGTCCGCCAAGTCTTCTCCAAGTACAACATATACCAGGCTCTGAGCAAGCAAGGTATTATTCCTGGTGCGTCCTACCCACTCGCCAACCTGATCGGTGCCCTCCGCCGCGAACTCAACATCGAGGCCCGCATCACGTGTCGCGGTCGTCAGATCCAGGAGGTCCACATGTGGTTCCACGTAAAGGGCACGGAGAACTATATCCCTGCCGAGGCCCACGGCTCGAATCGCTGCCCGAAGCTCGTAGTCTACCCCAACAAGAACCGGTCGCGCCGGTCCGAGCCTGCGGAGGTGGAAATGGTCGAAGCGATCGAGTATGTGGATACGGAGGATACCATGCCCCAATTCAACCGACTCCAGTGGGCGTCAGAGCAGCAGATTCTGTCCCCCAAGTTTATGCTCACCCATTAGAAATAAGATGCACTCCATCCGCTCACTTGAGCCAACTACAAGCTCACTACCTTCATTTTTTGTACCCTACATCTGCTTCACTTTCCGCTTATTATTTTTATGGATTTGATTTTTTTATACCCTGTATCCTATATAAACCGTAATTGGTAAGCAGATTATAGATATAGCTCAATAAGACTAAGGCAAGTCCAAACCTTGTACACACTTGTGTGTAATCAAGGCCCGCGACCCAAGGGCCTTTAAACACAGTAGAGAGAAAAAACGATAGAGAAAACGGGGCTATCTCAAGGACGCTATCCTAGCATAAGGGTGACATGATTTTTCAAGCTGGCCACCAGTCATGACTACGGTATACCACACAGATGTTCAAATCCCTAGACCGACCTATGTCTACTGCGGAAGGTGGCGTACTTGTTGGATAAGCCGGTGACGGAACGTAAAACCCAATGGGCAGGGTTGTGCTTGGACGGCTCAAGCTCCCGGGTGTTTCCGGTGACCTTATTGATGGCATTCATCTTTTTATCACTATAGGCCAAGAGTTTTTGCAAGGTGCTGCGCTTATTAGGGTCCGGAATTTTCTGATTAAGCTCTTGAGTGTAGGCAAGTCGGGCCGTGCGTATGAAGTTGGGCTTGATGAACTTGTCCATTTGCTTGAGGTCTTGCTTGTCGACGTCCGAATCAGGCTGTCCGGCGGTTTTGGCGTATCTGTCATACGTCTGCTGACGCGCAATCTCCATAGGGGTGCCCTTGTAGCGAGGGTTACCACTTGGTGAACCAAGGCTGGCGGAACTGGAATAGGGGGAAAGGGGAAGCTTCGATTGCACGGGGAGAGGGGATGTCAGGAACAACACGGCAAACGTGGCCGCCAGACACGCCGTGAGGAGACGCATGACGTTGGTAAAAGGAGGGGTAGTAGACTTGCTTGGTTAGCGGGAGAAATGGGTGGTTGTATATACACAGGGCAAATCGACTGAGTAATGATGCCTAATAGTCTTGTCAGTTGGATACGACGAAAGAGCAGGTGGGGGAAATTGAATGGCAGAGCGAACGCCCCGAAGACGAGGGTCTATATATATATATATATATGCAGGCGGGCACTCGGAAGAGGAAAATGGTCACGTCGGGACGAGATCTTGAGAGCGGCGGCCGGCACTCACTAGTCTAGAAATGAAAGGATCCAAGGGAGAGGCGCCAAGCTTTTTGTCTGGGCATTGACGGGCTCTGTCCTTCGTCTCCGATAGCTGGCTGCCATTCCACCATGACCAGCGGCTATTGGGAAAATGGCGGAGTAGTCCAAAATTGAAAAGGAAGGGGCGACGGCCAACGCAAATTGGAATTCTTACGCACATTCAGAAGTTCCACCTCTAGCCTCTCCGACGGCGTAAAGAACGACAACCGAGAATTCTCTTTCCCTCTCTTTTATCTGCAGTAACCGACAGATACGAGCCGAAGTTGCAGCCCTGCCGAGCCGAGAGAAGTACTTGGGGTTTTTTAGGTACTCCAAAAGTGGCTATAATTGTCAACTGGTGATTATTACCCGGATAGCACACTGGCCTATCTTGTCGCCTCGTCATATTTCATGAAAAGCAAAATCACGGTACGAGATTGAATGGTTTTAACGAATGCATGAAATTCTGGTCGGCTGGAGAAGAGAATAATGACATCTACTGGTTTACGGTGAGATACAGGATGGAGTGCTTCAGGGTTGGGCACTCGGTTTATGAAATGGTGAATTGAAATCTTACAATGTACAAGTATGCGAAGAGAGTTAGGCTGACTCTACAGTATTAATCCTGATGCAGTCTCTCCTGTGTCTATTCCGGTTTCCCACAATGTAGCAATCTTAACCACCGTTTCCCCCGTATGACAATACTAGGCTTCTTTAAACCTATCTATAGCTGACTAATATGTTCCTCGCAGAAACGTCTAATTTTATATGACCCATACTTCCATGTTAGGAGTGCGGCCGCGAGTAGCGTTTATTTTAACATACCTCTCTTGGGAATCGACGAACCGGACTAGTACGTATCCTTTATGGTCGGACAACTTCGCCAGGACGCCACTTGCTAATCCTTGTCGTGGTGGAAGTCCTTTACCATAGCACTGGTGCAGTTGCAGGGCGCACGAATACAGAAGCATGTTGAACTTGCACCATTGCTGGAAGTATCGCGTGGGTAGTGTGGCTTGGCAGCGGCAAGGGTACAAGAAAGCAGTAGTAAGGTGCAGGCGGTGGCGAGGAGTGTGGGACGGAGCATGTTGCGCGGTGGAATGGCAGCGGATTGTAGACGTTTATGTGCGTATCCGATAGGGGCTTGGTGGAAAGTAATGGGTGTAGGGGGAAGCAGTGGGGAACGGGCAGGTGAAGTGCCAGGTACTTATAGGGCAATACTAGCAGCTGCGCTGGAACATACCGGCCACCCAAACTGGGCGGTCACAGGGATGGATCAGGGGACAGGGGATTCGGTGCCAACGACTACGCGGGGTGCCATGGGACGCCCCCTTTTGGTGCGAAGCCAGGCCAAGTGCCAGTAGACAGGGCCAGGATCTCTATGCAGTGGCAATCAAATGGAGCGGCGAAAGGAGCGGGGTTTCACCTTCGGGGGGGGGGGTTGCTGCCTGTCGGCCCAGGGGACTAGCCCCTGTGGCAGGCACAAGGGCTCAGCGTAAGGTCCATCCAGGCACGTCGAGCGCCGGCCTTACCGAAAATACACTGCACTAGCTCCTGGGTGCCTTCCGCCAGCGATCTCAGGGGCAGAGGGCTAGCCGAAAGCACGGTCCATTCGACACCATGTGGCTTTAGCGGCCGGGGCTATTTCCCAAAGGACACCGCGGCACGTCGCCGCCATTCTTGGGCACCAGAGCTGCGCAACTTGGCCGCCAAGGGACACCGGTGACCACCAGCGACGGTATGACCCTTGTAGAGCATGCGCGTAGCGGGCCTTGCCCTGTCCCCTGGGGCTGTCCTCCACGGGTACGCTGCTCCCTAACCGTACCTAGCCGTGCCCTCGTCGTCCTTGGAGATGCATCCACCGGAGCCGGACCGACCGAGTCAAGTCGTAGCCGACAGACGCATCAGGGTAGTCGTGGTAACTCATACATAGCTGCGGAGGACCCCAAGGTTCGTCTCCTTTGTTGACCCCCCCCACCCTTGTCGAGCAGTGGCCGTGTCCGAGAGCACTCTGGGCTCAGGGGACTGGTCTTGCAGCCAAGAGACCGGCGCATCCATACTCACTCATCCAGCATGACTTACTTGCCTTCGGGTTGGTCCATCGCCTTCAAGGCAGGTCTGTCAAGTGGAAGAGGCTTCGGACCGGGCAACTCCTCCACGCAACTCGGCAGTGGCCCAGTGGGACTGCTGTCAGCAAGCATGGTCCTGAATCTCAGCACCTACGGCCCCAGTATTCTTTGCTTGTCGAGTTGCATCTGTAGTGCTTTTTTTTACCGCATGGCCCCAGTGGCTACAGTGAAGGGGAGGGGGAGAGTGGGTTGTCAAAGTCGCAGTGCGATGGCACTGGGGAGGGGCAAGAGAGGGCAGCAAGGCGGCGGACCGTGAACTGCAGACGAGCGGGCTGCGCCACATCGAATCAGCGGCTTCCCTCGCTTGTATACCCCCCCTGAAAAGCACCTTCCTTAAATGGAAGGTGCCGGTGGCTTTGAGGGGCAGCAGCGTGGCTGAAGACCGTTGCTTAGCCGTTCACCCCTCGAGCGCCTTGCGGTTGCCTACCTGCCCCGCCTAGTACAGCAGGACGGCAGCTTGGCCTCATTATTTCCCTGTCACCTCACTCCTGCCCATCACCTCATTCGCCTGCCCATCCCAGTGCGATAGATCGCGACTGGTGCAGGCCGGCCCTGTCTAGCTCTTTGGCCCATCTCCGACTTATTTCATAGTCGTCCCCGCCAGTTTCACCTGCCCTCCCCCAACCACCTGCCATGTTCAAGCGAACTGGTAAAGCCATTGGCAAAGGTAGGTGGGGGGAGCAGGTGGGCCAGCCCTGGCCGAGGAGGCACTGAAGGAGCTCAGCAAGGCCAAGCGAATGCTATGTTGGAATTCACCTCATACATTATTCAGTGTACCCCGTTCCCATACTACAGTCACTTAGGCTCTCAAGAACGGAATATTCACCATCCATACCACCACCCACAGTAGGGCGCACCTGGTCTGGAGTAAAACACAATAGTTCCACCACTGGTGGTTTGTAACTACCAGGTCGACTCTGATGGTGATGACCAGCCTATTTGCCCTCATGATTTGCCTAACCATTACCTGCCCTATAGTCCATCTATACCTTTTTTCTATCCCACTTCCCAATCCCACCATACCCTGTCCTGGTCTCTTCCCCGCTTATAGTTTCAGCAGCATTAGCTGCCAGCACCACCAAGGTGGCTGTGTCACCCACCAAGGTCTCCCTGATCTCATCTTATTGCGTAATTCACCATATCTGTTATATCTGTGACCTTGTGACAGTGGTAGTGTAGGCTGGGGTTCCCAAACTAGATGTGAAAAAACCATTAAAAGAAGGTGTCTTTAATGAAAGTCAGCTAACTTATTGAGGTAGCTAGTTAACAGACATTTAGACGTCTCCGACCTGCATTGTAGTTGATGTAAACTTACTAGTAAAGCAAACAAGTGTTGCAACTATAATTTGGGGCGTGGATCGTAAATTGGATAATGCCTTGTTTTTTGAATAGCGACCAGCGGGCCTTTAGTACCCGAATGATAATCAGTATTGTTCACAGTGGCTACTTAGCTGAACCTAGAATAAGACCAAGATAGCGGCACGGGTTGGGGCTGGGCGCCAACGGGAATAGGAAAACGACCAGCGGCCGTTGGATCCTTAACGATGAAGCAAAATCACGAAAAGAATGGAAGAAAGCACCAGGTTTGGATAATGAAGTGATGGAAGGGTTGGGTCGCCATGGGAATAGGAAGATCGACATTCCATTAATCAGCAACTAAAAGACGCAACCATCAAGGCTGGGTGACACTGCCTTGAACCGAAATAGCAGCCGGCTTTCCTCACGTGGGATATGGGTCAGGAGGTGCGGTTTTAGGTTACGGCATGCATTATAAGACGACATTGTCAAGAATATGAAGTGACACAAGAAAAGCACGAAACACGCCGTGAAAGGTAAGAGAAATATCAATGTGACGATAAGAAGCAGCTTGGTCAAGCAGAGACAGGTTAATACAAATAAAGTTCGACATTACCCAGTTTGGCGTGGTCGTTTGTTTGCAATTGCATTTGATAACCAAACGTAAAATTTTGCTACCCTCGTAACTCACCATAGAACGGTACATAGTTATCTAAACCACGCTGGAACACAAAACTTTATTATACATAGTCACCAAGATTGGCACTCTAGCAAACGAGGCGCTTCAAGCGGCACTCCATGAACCCCGGTTATTAAGGTGGCTGGCCTTTACTTTACTACATTGAGATTATATATAGAGATTGAAAAGGGGCAGCAATAGCGTCCATTTTCGCATATCCCAATTGACCCAGACCAATTGTTCACTCCCAATATATTACCATCTCCCCCCCTCTCTCCCTAGCAAATAAATGAAGATTTTATTTAAACAGTCACACCAGCCAACGTCTTAGTAGTAATTGATACAAGGCGTATAAACAAAGTCTCAACTAACCGGGCCTCATGTTGTGTGGCCACTAGTACTAGACCGAGGCGAGGCAGGCGAACTAAGGATGCCGGACGGCTCAATGACGTTGCACACCTCCTGGTGCAGCGGCTCGGACGGCGACCTGAAATCAACCTTGGCGAAGTATGTGTTGTGGATGGTATACTTGCGGGGGTACTCACCACCACCGGCGGCCTCTGGGAGCATGGCCATCCTTGTGCTCCCAGACCCAAACCCGGCATCCCCCACATTGTTAGGATAGTCGGAATGTCCATCAGACTGAATAGCGAACCCCGGACCAGAGATGGAGCGGGAGCTGGCCGAATGGGTGCTATTGGCATTCCCTTCTAGATAAGATTCTGGGGTGATAAGCCGTGAGGGGACTGCGCTGGCAAGTCGATCGGTGTTGTAGAACGTAGGCTCCGCCTCCTTGGGGGTACCCATAAATTGCCCAGCGTCGTAGTCCCGATCATCAAGGAGCGGGGAAGTGCCAGTGAACCTGGCAGGGGCCTTCTCGGCCCTGGGCGAAGTGATGTGGGTGAGAGGGTTCGGACGGGGCTGAGTCGTACCTACGTTGTCCAAGGCGGTGCCGGAGTCCGATGGGCGGTCACCACGATCAAGTGAGGAGCGGACCGGCGCCAAACGGGTCGGGCGCTGAGGTACCGTCTCACCTCGGTCGACCTGACTCCGGTCTTCACGATTAGCCGTAGCCGAGCCGTCGTAATGGTCCTGGTTTGACGCGGGGCCCGGTGGCAATGCCTTTTCGTTCCGGTGGGACGACCTGGTCTGCGGCAACGCACCCCGCTGCGCTTGGTGTTGCGGGGCAATCAGTTCGGCGAGTCTCCCACCTTGAGTTCCTGCCCCGTCGGCCGTAACAGCAGCACCACGATTCCTGGCGGTCTTCTCCTTCTCCTCCTCGGATATTGGCGCCGGCGGTACTTCCGATTCCTCTCGACCGAGGCTCGGTTTAGGTGGGTCCACCACGTGCGACCCGACGCTTTGCGGGCTAAACTCCGGTACACGGACAGGGGCAGGACGATGGCTGGTACTAATGGACGACTGCTGGTGGATGGGTGGCTGTGGATGGTGGTCGACCAGGGGGCCCTGGGCCTCGCCCTGGTTTCCGCGGGTCATTGCCGCCGCTGAGAGGGGTGCAGTCATCGAAGGCCCGGTGTGTAAGTCCGATTCGACGCGACCGGCCGCGGCGACGGCGACAGCCGCACCGTGGGGACCCTGGGTCTCATTGGCGGCGGATATCCGCCGGGCGGTAATATCCGTGCCGCTTCGGTGCAGCTCAGCAGTACGGGAGTATTCTCGACAGTAGGCCTGGGTATCCCTTACCAGCCGCGAGGTATTACCTCGGGACCCAATGGCCCGAATACACGAGTGCCGGCGGAAGGTGATGGACTTGGGGAGGTACAGCTCGTAAAACTCGCCGTCGATCATGAGACATGTGAACCCCGGTGGGGTGGCCTGGTGCCGGCGGCTGGACCGACGGGAGTGGGTGTGGAAACTCTGGTATACCTCGGGGTTGCGGAAATTCATCCGGAAATGGTCACGGAACTGCCCGATGCGGCCCAGACTGCCCTTGGCCGTCCATTGCTTATGGATATAGGATCGGACGTTCTCAATCACAAAACACTCCAC